>OY720024.1:77872-201219 GCA_963082485.1 Eudonia mercurella | reverse complement strand
AAGTCGCTATCGCTCTCACGTTGCTGTCAAATTTCGTTCCGTAATACGAATAAACAATCGGTTGCTTTGTTTCAAAGTGTTTGACATGCAGTTTTAGTTAATTGATTGTTCGCTAGAGGCGCTGTTGGCGCTTGATCGCAGTTGTACGTTCCGTAATACGAATTTGCGTTTTGACAGCAATAATCGTACAATTTCGCGATAACGACTGATCGCAAAAGATCGGTAATAAGCCTGCCGGGGTGCGGCCGTGCGGCGCGCAGTACGCGGAGCGGTGAGATGTATACCGTACGCCACGCGGCGCCGCCGGGCGGGCGCTGGCGTCGCGTCGTCGCCGCTGCGGCCTCGTGCGGGGGCGGTGCGGCGCGGAATGCAGCGACGGGCGGCTCCTTACACTATTTATACAGCATGTATAAACGAGTGTTTACGCGGGAATCGAATAATAATCAATAATGGTAAACTTTGAACATAATTATCCGTATAATATCACGTAATAACTATTATGATTTAATGTAATTGAAAAGTGTTAGGACAAATTACTTTAGCTAGGTACCGAATCTATTCTTTCAGACATTTAACATAAATGTTCAATCGTCTATCAACATTGGCAACTGGTATTTTTATTGGCATGAAATGCTCTAAGCATGAAACCGAATCGTTACGACTTAATTAAACATTGAGATTTAAATATGTTTTTCAAATATAATTACATACAAGTAATAGTAACAGTCCTTGCACCCCACAATTAATACTGAGCACATTTTTAGAGCAGGTTTTTTTTAATCACAATTTTATTTGACCCCTCTTCGTGTAAAAGCCGCCTCTATACCTACCCAGAGTTGTCTGTCTTGTCGTCGTCATCCAGAATAGTGACGTTGTCGCAAGGATGTGTGCTTCAGTCCAAGGATATGACCATCGCAGCTAACAACCAATACAAAAGCTTAATGACAACAGACTACAAGTTTACTGTACCATCACTGAACACATTGATAAATAAATAGTAAACTTAACTTACAGCGGCAGATCTACATTCGATTCATCTGAAACGAAGGCTTTGAAGAAAAAAATTAATGAAGCGCTTATTGAGCAAAAGAAACATGAGTCTCAGATGCCAACGACGATATCGACTCATGATATTCATCAATATGCGATAAGCTACTTGCTGCTGACCGTCGCAATTACCGCGGGCGTCGTTACCGGTGTGGTAACCCTTTGTAGACGTCGACGACGCCGTCGCAAAGTTGAAGAGGACATCAACTCACATAAACACTACGAAGATATAGAACTTCAGCCGATAAGCTCAAAAAGTCGACCTGGCCAGAAATAAAGCAAAACGGAACCATCCGGGGACTACGCGCGGGTGACCCGAACGGAGAAGGGACACCGGAGCCGGGCAGCTGGAGCTGGAAACGTGGCCTTTACCTTTTATTAATTCATTATTTTTGTGATGGTTATTCCTTACTTTAATCGTAATCAAGTATTTTCCTTTTGGGGTTGCCAAGATGTACAGTCTTACACTGCACATTGACCTCATTTATTCCGCGCGTAAGCATTGCTCACGCGCGATGTTTACTTACTTCATAAATCAATAATTACTATAAAATCAGTTGCGTTACTAACAGCATTAGAGAAAGGAACTGCCAAGCTATTTACATCTTTTTTATACCATATTTTTAACCTTTATTAAACTAAACTTTTACTTCTACTTCTCCAACTGTCTTTGAGTAAACCATCATTCTATAGTGTCAAAATTAAAGTGGACGAACAAACAAACAAACACGTTTCGCATTTATTTTGTTCGATAGGATTATAGTTTTCCATTCTCGATTAAGGTTGACGAATGTAAGTTTTTATTCGCGTGCAATCACTACATAGTATAAAACAAAGTCGCTTTCTCTGTCCCTATGTCCCTTTGTATGCTTAAATCTTTGAAACTACGCAACGGATTATGATGCGGTTTTTTTTAATAGATAGAGTGATTCAAGAGGAAGGTTTATATCTACAATACATGCATAAAATTGGACCCAGTAGGTACTCAAGCGGACGAAGTCGCGAGCGGGCCGCTAGTTAATTAAAAAAAGCAAGCATCATCTGTGCAAGCTCGAAAGATTATATTATGTTAAGCCGTTAAGAGTTTCGTCCATAATTTTTTGGAAATTTTCAGGTATTTATACACTTGATACCAATCGGGACGCGCTTATAGACAAAAGTACCCACATGTGTGATGATGGCGGTCATCGGTTGTGAGTCTTTATCTAATAAACATTGTTGAAATGCATTAGAGAGGTTCAATTTGGTATATTGTTCACCTCCTCCTAAAGCGGCGAAAAGGTCCTGGATATGGGGCAACGGATAATGACAGTCTTTTAAGAGTGGATTTATTGTTAATTTGTAATCGCCACATAGTTTAAGAAATTCCCGGCACCGCATAGCAGCTTCCCCGCGCGGCCTGTCGCGGCCTGCGGGCTGTGCCGCTGGAGATCGCACCGGCGACACGCAGCTCGCTGCGGGGACCCCGCGCTTGCGCTCGCGCCTCCTTCCGCGCTACAATCTGATGCGTCCTCTTCCTCCGAGCGCGAGCGGGCTGATTTTGATTTATTCGGTGAACCACCTGGCTAAGTGAATGACGGGACTTTCTAGTCAGTACTTGGTCGATGTGTCCCTTATGTATTACGTCTCCGTCTGTCGTTGCCACATTATAAGCACGTACTATTTCACGTACAACCCCCTCCGTCCACTTACGGCCGGACTTGGAGTAGTTACGCATCAATACTGGATCATTTTGCTGCGCCACCCGTAACGCTGTATTACAAGTCCGCTGTTCCTCAGTGAGCTGGCGCGCGCGCACGCGTTCCACGGAGTCGGGTCGCGATAGCTCCAGTAGGCCGCGCAGTCGCCTGCCGAGCAGAGCGACTGCTTGCCACGTAGGCACAGAACAATTTCAATCTTAGCTCCAAGTTTAAAATAAACTTACTTTACGTATTGATTTTAGTACCAAATAGGGTAAATAAAAAGTCGATAGGGTTATAAGAGACCAATAAATATTTAAGAATTGATGAATATAATGAAATCTAAAAGCGGATTGCATTGCGTTTTGAGATGTCGACGCAAAAGCGAAGCGTGCGATTTAGTAGTAGGGCGCCGCGTACTGCGCTCTAGGGAGGAGGCGGGCCGCCGCGCGCTGACCGCCCTCCGGGGACCCTCCGACTCCGGCCTGCGCGACCCCCCGGGGCTGCTTGTCAGCGCTGGCCCGGTTGGGCGCGCAGTACACGGTGGCGTGGACGATGCCCGTGGAGCGGGCGGCGGTGAGGCGCGTGATGAAGGCATGCCGCAGCGACGGCAGCACCACGTTGGGCGGCGGCGGCCCATCGGGGTCGCAAGCCTTCACCTTTAAGCCGACTGCGTAACCATGAGGCAAAGTGCATGCATGATCCTGCAACAAAATACACGCACAGAGTACCGAGTGGCAGCGGAAATAAATACAGGGCCTCTTGTTGATTCATCATCATCATCATCACCATCACCAGCTCATTATGATGTCCCCACCACTGCTGGGGAACGAGCCTTCCCTATGGATGGTAGGGAGAACGGGCTTATTGTTTCATATCGTTATTATAAAATCTTAGACATACACATTTATTTTAAAAACCCAACTTTTGTTAGAACACTATCTAAAACTTTAAACTCTATGTTTTATAATAACTTCATAGTGACGAAAGGAAAGAAGTTAAAAAACCTCCAGATGTTTATGATAATTACACACACTTTAGATCCTCTTTTTATATCCGCGTTTTTCCAGATAGCTTTCGTCGTACAATAATAATAATAAGTAATTATTGCGAACTTCGGAGGAAATAAACAGCGGTGATAGTGTAGATATATATTTAACTCTTACTTTCGAACTAACTTAATAAATTAAATAACAAAGTTTATATAATACAAAAATAGTGGCGGGAGTGAATACTATATTTTTGGAAATGTCACGGATTAGGAAATCGATCAGAAATTGTTTACACAGCAATTACATCACGTTCTGATGATTCCCAATGTTCCCTACGAGTGGCACGTTACCTACGTGATACTATGTTGTGCCTTCGGCACAGTAAGCATTAGGGACACTCTATTGTTCCTTACTAAACAAGGTCGTTCAGTTCAAGTACCTGGGGAGCTAGCTTTAATGAGCAGGTCAACCATTGGCGGATCCGAGCAGAAATAGTACGAAGTACATTATTCAGAATATTTAGGATCTTAACGAGCACAAGGCTGCGCATTGAACGATGTTACATATCTTGTCGTACGGAGTAAAGACCTGTGTGATTTGTAACATTTAAATGGCCCATTGGTGATTAAAATAACTTAATCTAACCCAAAGCCGTAAGGCATTTGTGACGAACGCAGTTATCAGAAGCCATTTGCCACTATTGATGAAAACTTACTGATGAAAAGTAAATGTCCCAATTTTGAATGTAAGGCGTCAAATTGACATGATCCTGCGGCGCCGCCCAGTCGGTCACCTCACCTGTGGGTCAGTAAAAATGTTTTTGAGTTTTGAGCTTTTCGGGTTTTTTTTTTTTCATAAACTTCTTTACTTTTTCGAACACCCTTGCGGCGTCCCATGCGCGCGTGACACGTCCAACAATCCATCATATTAATTGACCTATACTCTTTTTTTCATTTCTTCTTTGAAAAAGTAGTCTGATTGTAAGTGTTCTAGTTTTTTGTGTTGACTATTATATAGGTTTCAGCAAAGTGTTATAGTTTGTTGAATAGCCCGTTGGGGTCTTACCAATATTAATAAATAGGTATGCTTAAGAACATTTTCCCCGAAATAAAATACAGTATTGATTGACAAATCAAATCAAAGCCATCATCAATAGGATTGCAAAGAATGTCTATTGTTAAAAAGAAAATATATAAATATTTTATATTTTTCTAACCCAGGCAGTGATGTGATCCCCCCACAAGTCAAATGGTTATTAAGTTTTACGTAATAAATAAGTTATTAGTAAGCGAATGGCATTCACAATTGTGTGGATTACTGCATTTGTGACATGTAACCCCTGGTTATAAGCCCCTCGGTGTTCCTGAACGGCTTACCCCTGATGACCGTGGTGCACTGGTCGTGGTTGGCGCCGGCGCCGGCGAGCAGCGCACACAGCGCGAGGAGCGTCGTCGCCGCTGCGGCCATCTTATGCTATTGGCTGGGTTGGAGGACGAGTGCGGCGCCGCGGCGCTGAGTTCTGTTTATTTATACGTGAATTTACATTTCAACATAATCATCCGTATAAAGGCACACATTAATCTATGTACACTGTTAATGAAATATGTTATAACCAATTACTCAGGGCTACCGAAACAGTTCGATTAATAATTGTAATCTTGAAATAATGGAGTTGGTAATATTTCAATAAAATGTAGTAATGGTAGTGGTAGGTTATTATATTAGAATAAATGAATAAGAACTTCGTGAGCAAAGTATGTGAGCCGGTCGCCGAGCTCTAGGCGACCCATAAACCACTAGCCCCCGC
Source organism: Eudonia mercurella (assembly GCA_963082485.1). Classification (NCBI taxonomy): domain Eukaryota; kingdom Metazoa; phylum Arthropoda; class Insecta; order Lepidoptera; family Crambidae; genus Eudonia; species Eudonia mercurella. The sequence continues at coordinate 195,694 of OY720024.1, read as the reverse complement.
TTTTGCCAGCCAATGCTTGCAGCAGTCACCTATTAATCAGTTCGGAGTGCCCTAAGAGACAGAATCGCAGACTAATTAGATTGCCCACAAAACTGCGGTCGCCAAACACCATCAGATTAGAACCCGCCAAAGATTCAGTTAAAAAAACGTAAACGTTGGAGTAAACGAGTTCTCGAGTGGAGACCGCGTATCGGCAAACGTAGTGTAGGACGCCCTCAGACTAGGTGGTGGCGATCTTCGCGAGGTGGCTGGCAAGAGCTGGATGAGAGAAGCCGCGGATCGTGCTCGGTGTCGTGCACTTGGAGAGGCCTATGTCCAGCAGTGGACTAGTATAGGCTGATGATGAAATTGAAGATGAAGATTCAGTAGGTACTCGTGTAGTCCCTGTACTTTGGAGATATAGATTTAAGGAGCTGTAAAGCTCGCTGACTTCTCGTCGTACCAAGGGCACAACTAAAATTTTCTACGGCTTGGGTCGCCAACTATAAAGTATACTTCAAAAGGTGGTCGTCGGAGTTGTAAAGCACATTCACTTCTCGGCACTCGTCCAAAGCACTCGTCCTAGCCAGTTTCACGTACCGACGCGGCTGACTAGACCAGAGACGATCTAGCGGGCGGTGTCTACCACTTGTTACCCAGACCAGTAGCGACACCGTTCGCTTCAGCCCCGCCTCGAGCGCGCTAAGAACTGCTCGCTGCGGACCAATGTTTACGTCAGGATTAAGCAGGTACCCTAATTCGTCGAATGAAACCGTCATTTTTAGGATTTTTTTTCATAAAATTATATTGCCTACTTGTCTATAAGCATAATACAATATTTTGATGATAATTTTTAATCGCATAAAATTTTACTTTTAGTAAAATGAGTAAAAAAACAAGAAAACTGTGAAGAGTTTTTCACAGTTCACACTCACACTCACACACAACTGACTTGATAAGACTCCTTGTAAAAAATATGGGATCGTACTATCTACATTAATATATTATGCTACATTTAAACATTAAATCATCATCAGCATTACCTCATTTTTATGTCCCCACTGATGGGGCACGAGCCTTCCCTATGGATGGATAGGGAGAATGGGCCATAAACCACCACGCGGGCCCAGTGCGGTGCGGTGGTTGTTAACGACTGCTAATGTAGCCGGACCAACGGCTTTACGTACCTTCCGAAGCAGAGATGATACATTTTTGGTCACCCATCCGATGACCGGCCTTTGCTTAACCTCAGCACTCGCAGACCGGGCGCGTTAACCATTGCGCCATCGAGCTCCTCAAACATTTTATAGTAAAACAAAACTTATTAGTATAGCATAATATATATACTTCAAAAGACCTAATCTTATGAAAATAGATTTTACTTAAAACTATATAATAATACTTAAACCTACCTAATTACTTATAGGATAGCCACTGCTGACAGATCAATTTTATGTGGCAGATAATAAAGTTCCTATACTAAACAGTGATCCTAATATGTAATTCTAATATGTGAGTAAATGTAGTTTGCTGCTACTTCGGTATTTGTTATCAAAGTAGGCACTTTGATTTCATAAGAACAAGCATGAAATGATTCCCACCATGAATGGTGAGAACTACCTACTCACACTCAATCACATTATTTAGTCACGCCCACGATACTGTAGTTTTTGAGTAAATTTACATTTTTAACCTTATAATCTAGGACAAAGACAACGATCGTTTACGAGATGACGAGTCGGTCATGCCATGAGTGCCGAACAGCAAATTGTGAGATGACCGAGCAAGCGAAGGATTCTAAAATTGAATCACGAGCGCAGCAAGTGATTCAAAAATTAGAATCCTGAGCGTTAGCGAGGGAATCAAAAGAGCACGAGGTGAAAAATCTTTGCACTCGAGTGCAACACGTAACTTTTCATCCCACCTTAGCGAGGAAATGACTAAATGCAAAAAAAAAACATTTACAATCACAAGATACTTTTATTTCAGTAATTACACAATTACCTAATACCTAATTAGGTAATTACTACATTATAATAGGTAAGTATTACAGAATAATCTTTAAATTATAACAAATAATGCTTAGGTATAATTTAGAAAAATTGAAAGTAACGTTGCTACAGTTACTTAAGTAGAGTGTAATATTTTTGTTAGGTACTGTAATGTTGGTGTTAGTGACTTGTGTACTGATAAATTCGGCACCATGGAGGTAGAAGTAAATAGGTTTGATGATGTTTTGAATTCACAAACTTAGTGCACACGATGTTCTAAATTCAATTTACTTTATCCTCTAGCGGATAAAAACGGCTTTTGCACTCAGATATCGAAGAGCAAAAATACTCTTTCCGAGATGGGGGGATGAAAAAGTAAGTTTCTGTTGTGTATGTGGTTAAGCATGAGCCCATACGCACAGCTATCTATGTACGCGTATGTGTGTGTGTGGCTGCGTCCACACCAGCGCCATATTTAATAAACAGTGTGTCTCTAACCAGTATTTGATTAGCACGCATCCCTTGACCTCGGACATAACAGTGGCGACGAGTAAACAAATACCCACTTACGAAAAAAAAAAAAATGTCGACAATTGGAATTTTGTCGAGTTTTGATCATAATGTGCAAAATTGGGCTACATACAAAGGTCGAATCTCACAATGGTTCATAGCTAATGAGATTACCTCAAAAACCGACGTCGATGGTGTGAAAAGACGAGCGATACTACTGAGCGCACTCACCGATGGCACCTATAAACTCGTATCAGATTTGGCCATACCTAAGAAGATCGAAGAAGTAAAATACGACGCGATCACTAAACTTTTAGATGATCACTTTACACCGAAGCGCTGCGGGTTTGGCGAACGTTTTAATTTCTACGCGGCGGAACAACAGCTGGGCGAAACTCCCTCGCAATGGGCGGCGAGACTGCGCGGTCTCACGGCATACTGCGGCTTCAGTAACGTCGAGGAAGCTTTACGAGACCGATTCGTAATGGGAATGTCAGCAGGTCCCGAAAAAGAGAAGCTTTTCGCTCAAGATGTGGAATTATTGACCTTGGCAAAGGCGATCGAGCTAGCGGAAAGTGTGAGGGGTGCGCGCCTTGGGGCCGCCGCCAGGGCGCCGATGCTGCCTCAACAGGATCAGCTGTACAAAATTTCACAACGAGCTAGTGTCGGATACAATGGCGTCAATCAATCAGTGAAAGAAAAGTGTACGGTTTGTGGCTATACCAATCATAAAGCTGCTCAGTGTCGATTCGCAAAGTACAAGTGCAAGAAATGTAACACTACGGGCCATTTACGTAGAATGTGTAAAGTAAACGTGATAACCGTTAATGACCTGGCTGAGAACGATGACGATGGTAAGTTATTTATGATACGTACTTCTCGAGGGGAACCTATGACAGTGTGGATTGTAGTAAACGGGAAAAAACTAAAATTCGAAAGCCGCCGCTTCTCGGCAGGGATTCTATTTCCTTGTACGAGTTACAACTTTCGCCTTGCAACTTTGTTAGTGAAAAAAGTGACGTCGGCGATCAGTTGCAACAAGATTTTCCTAACGTTTTTTCTGACGAGTTGGGTACATTTAATAAGTATCGTGTAAAATTAAAGTTAAAAGAAGACGCAAAACCAATATTCTACAAAGCGCGGCCCGTAGCATTTGCCTTACGAGACAAAGTGGGTAACGAGATTGAGCGACTGGTTGACATGGGGGTTTTAAAACCTGTCGATCACTGAGAATTTTCTCTGTAATTAGCAGCCATAAAGTACTCTTTCTTATATTTTAGATGCTGTTAAGAGCTGTCATTGTAAAATGTGTAGAGTTAAGGGACAATGCTCATGATGTATGAGAAAAAAGCCAGGCCCGGCTCAAACAACTTGACTCGCTGAAAGCAGCTTACAATAATGCTACCAAGTCCTGTAAGCGAGCACACGTTCGGCGCGTCTCGCACGCATCCTCTACAAATTAGTTATGCAGCCTACCGTAGCTACTGGCTGCAGGCCTGGCCGAGACGTCCAAGACAACTTCTAGGGACGGAGCTCTAGCTCACAAACCGCAGGATAAAGACGATTTTATGGTAAGGCTCACTCACTGGCTATCATATTGCGTATAAAAAAGAAAAAAAGAGTTGGTCAAGTTTAACGCCTCGAAAACTCAGGTCTGCACCTTTACGGCCAAAAAGTCGGCATGCCTTCCCTTGCCTATCCTCCGGATTCGGTGCACAATACTTTACGGCCAAAAAGTCGCCATGCCTTCCTTAGCCTATCCTCCGGGTTCGGCACCACACTTACGCTACAAAGCAGCATCAGCGTGTTCGGTGTGAAAGTTCGCTTTTATTCGCTTCGATCTTAATTCGAAAAAGTACATCGAATCTGTTATGAAAACAGCTTCTTGAAAACTCGGGCTCCTGAACATGGTGATGCACTTATTCTCGCCCGAACACCCTTACCTGTTGTATTAAACACTGGTCCAGTCTTGCGTTAAATATTGTCTGCACCTCTGGGATGGTTACATGTAAAAACAACAATTCTAGTTTTTTGTATAGCATAGCGGATACGCTATATACACAACTAATAACAACACACACGCTAATAACACAACATTACAATAAGACACCTAGGTATCTTACTGAAATGTTGTGTTGTTATTTACATAAATAAATAAATCAAATTACCTACTCCTTGCTTTGGATAGATCGCAGCATGATATGATTGGTGAAGTAGAGTCCACCAAACATCTAGAGCCTCTACATTACGTCGTGATGTTGCAGCTCTCAGCGCCTTCTACCGACTATACCAAGGCGAGTGTTCCTAAGAACATTTTCCCCGCCTTCTCCCTTTCTTCACAGAACCAAGTGTGTGTGTTATCTATCACCGATATACTGATAAAGATAAAGATAAAGATAAAGATAAAGATAAAGATAAAGATACTTTATTTGTTCGAGCCATGTTAAAATGTCAGGTTAAATTTATAGTTTCAACATGTCGTACCTTTGCGGTGTACAAATTATAAAATCGAATGAACCTAAATAAAATAAAATAAAATAATTAAATTAGAATTAGTTAGGCACTTATTAATATTAAAATTGACATTATATCAAGTCAAATAGTAAAATATAAAAATTTAAGTCAATCCCTAGTTAAAATTTCAAAACTTGTCATTTAAAAAGTCGCCAGTGTATAATAGCATTTTTCAATTAACATATTCTTAACCTTAATTTTAAATTGATTGTAATCTAATGTTTTAAATGTCAAGGGGATCTTATTATAGATTCTTGGTGCCATACATAAAATACTTTTGTTCATAAGAGCTGTCTTTGAGAGAGGCATGCATAATCTTGTATTGTCTCGTCGATTTCTGCTAACAACATCTTCTAAACGAGGGAATAGTTGTGGATTGGCTCTTATAAATAATACCACTTCTAAAATGTATATGGACGGAAATGTCAGAATATTATGTTTTTTAAAGAAGGGCTTGCAGCTATCCATTGGTTTTAGTCCAAACATTGCTCTGATGCATCGTTTTTGTATTTTAAAAATTATTTATTTGTCAGTTGAGTTTCCCCAGAAAATAACGCCATATCTCAAATTTGACGCAACTAAGCCATGGTATGACAAGAGCAGAGAATCGGTGTTCATCAAAGGGGCCAACCTATATAATGCGTAAGAAGAGCAGCTCACTTTTTTGCTTAGATACTCTATGTGTCTCTTCCAATTCAGTTGTCTATCTATAAATATTCCTAGAAACTTAGCACTGTCGACTTCCAATATTTTTTCGTCTCCATAAACTACATTAACGTCAGGTATATTTACAGTTCTTTGTCGGAATTTAATTACTTGTGTTTTAGATAAATTAATTTTTAAATTATTGTTATATAACCATGAAATTATTGATGTCAAGCCATTTTTAATGTCATCTTCATAAATATCTCTCTGATAACGTGCAATTGTCAGAGTACTATCATCCGCGAAGAGGGTCATAGGGTGGTTTGTTGATTTTGGTAGGTCATTTATGTAAATTATGAATAGTAGCGGGCCCAAGACACTCCCTTGCGGTACTCCATATTCAATATGCCTTACATTTGAGGTGTATTCTTCTTCCAATTTATATTTTACGTTAATGCGTGCTATTGAGGTATATTGTTTTCTATTACTTAGATAGGATTTTATCAATTGTGCTATATTACCTCGAATGCCATATCTATTTAGTTTGTCAATTAAAATATCATGTTTTACGTGGTCAAATGCTTGAGTCATGTCACAAAATATAGTACATATGGGATTTTTTTGTCAATATTAAGAATTACGTTATTTAAGAATTCAAATATGGCCATATTGATGTTTTTCTTTTGTCTAAAGCCGTTTTGTTCCTTGCAGAGCATATAATGCTTTTCTAAATATGCGTAGATTTCTTTGGAAATATACTTTTCAAAGATTTTTGACATGATAGGTATTAGTGATATAGGCCTATAATTTCCTATTAGCTGTTTACTTTCTTTTTTATGTAGAGGTTTAACAACTGACATTTGAAGATATTCCGGGTAGCTTCCTTCACTAATGCATAGGTTAAGTATATGACTCAAGTGTTTGCTTATTATGTCACCTATTTTTTTTATTATCTTAGTCGATATCCCGTCCTATCCTTCGCTATTAGTATTCTTCAGCTTTATTATTATATTATAAATGTCATATGGTAAGCTTGGTACCATAAACATGGAATTTTGTGGACTGTACATGTTGGCGGTAGCATTTGTGCCAGACCCAGGCACTGCTTCAATTTTATCTACAAAATAATTATTGAATATTTTCGCTATGCTTGTTGGATATGTTACTAATTCATTACCTATCATTAATTCCTGAATATAGTCTTTGGGTTTGGTTTTGTGTTATTTATAATGGTCCAAGAGGTTTTGACTTTACTGGACGAATTTTTTATAGAAAAATAATTTTGGGCTCTTTGTGTCAGTCTTATTATTTTTTTGAATATTTTTGTGTATCTACTATATATTTTTTTATTGTCACTAGTTGGTTTGAATCTTGAATTCCATAAAAGATGTCTTTTTCTCTTACTACATATTTTAATCCCATGAGAAATCCATTTAGTCTTTTTTTTAACCGGTATGGTAATCAATCTGAACGGAAAGCACAATTCATAGAAAAGTTTAAAGTCTTCCATGAAACAATTAAATGCTTTATTTGGATCTTTAGTATTATAAATATCTATAAACGACAACTGATTTAGACAGTCTTTGAATTTCGCAATGTTCTCATCACAGAAATCTCTCCTCTTCATTCGCCAATATTTCAAAGTTGGCAAAACATTAACGGGGACTTGAAGTAGCTGTGCACTATGATCTGACAGAGCTAATTTTATCACTTCTGTTTTATGTGATTTTTTGAAATTATGTGCAAAATTGTGGCAACTCTTTCGCCACAAACAAAAATAATAAGTAAATCATTTGTTTGTCGTATCACCAAAAAATGGAATGCTCTCCCAGCACACCTATTTCCTTTTACTGAAAATATGGGATCCTTTAAACGAGGTGTGAAGAAGTAACTTGCGATTCGCAAGGTGAGTACGGCTAGTGAGGCAGAATCCTACTACGTGTCTTCCGTAGCACGGAGCAAGGAACTCGAGATGATAAATTTTTGGTCACCCATCCGATGACCGGCCTTTGGGAAAGTTACTTAACTTCAGCAATCGTAGACCGGCCGCGTTAATCACTGTGCTATCCAGCTAATCCGTGTATTTGAAATAAGTAGGACAAATAAAAAGTCGATAGGTCGTATATAGTCGATTATAAGAGACCATTAATTTTATTAATTAATGAACATAATGCAATCTAAAAACGAATTGTATCGCATTATTAGATGCCAGAATAAAATGGCAGGGCGGAGCGTGCGGTTTAATTTAAGGGCACCGCGGTAATCAACCCTTCAACCCCATCAAACACTCTGGGCTGCTTGAGACCTCTTAAATTGGGCTTGCAAAACGCGGTGATGTCGACGTAGCCCTCGGTCAGGGCGGCGGTGAGGCGCGTGACGAGGACCTCTTGCACCGACTGGATGTTGACGAGGGGCGGCGGCGGCCCGTCCGGGTCGCACGCCGTCACCTTTAGTCCAACTGCATTACTTGGGTCGCATGCTGGATCCTGCGAATACAAAATATTATATTATCATCATTAGCCTTCACACGTCCACTGCAGAACATAGGCCTCTCCAAGTGCACGCCACTGAGCACGATCCGCGGCTACTCTCATCCAACTCTTGCCAGCCACCTTGCGAAGATCGTCGTTCCACCTAGTCTAAGGGGGCGTCCTACACTACGTTTGCCGATACGCGGTCTTCATTTAAGAACTCGTTTACTCCATCGGTTATTTTTGAGCACGGATTTACCCTGCATCTTGGCGCCACCGGTATTGTCCCTCATCAATGTCGTTGCGGCGCGCCCGTGGGCAGCCTCGGTCATCACGGGCTGTCTTGTGCTCCAAGTGCTGGTCGCATTGCCCGTCATCATACCCTGAATGACGTCGTTAGACGGGCTCTTGTCACCGCTGGAGTACCATCGGTACTTGAACCCACCGGTCTGGCACGTGATGACGGCAAAAAATATTTTCTCCTACCTGTGTTAAATTAATTTCTCGTCTGTCAATAACGTATAACAATGGTTAAACCAATTGTTAACTAAGGGGTTAACTAAGGTTGCTATCAAATTCTTGATCTCAAATGTTTTGATTCCAAATAAATAGTTTTTACCAACAGTACCTTGTAACTCAGTGCAAAAAATGGTGTTCAGTGTGTCGACTTTAGTATACAGTGATAATTGAAGTTTATTTCATCTTATTTTAGCTAATAATTGGATGATGATGAGTTACTAAGGTATAAACGTATTGGTTATCATAAGTAAATATATTCACTCATGTGGTGGTTACCATGAAATGGTGGTAACATCCTCTTAGGTATTGTACTTGATTGACAGTTGGCTACAAAGAGTATTATGACAATCTGTGTGTCACAGGATAACATCAACTATCGCGATCCATTTCACGCAAACATCTCGGACTTGTGGGTCTTTATTTTAGAATGGAATATAATTTTTATTTGCTTAATACCATGTAGGTACATAGATTGTGGACAATAAATCAATTAAATGGTATCAACAGTATTATACCTTATAAATGTTGTTAGGTACATCACTACATAGATTGTGCGTAGTGGTACATCCCTACAGAGCCGCCATATTTGAGATGTCACTGGTGTCGAGGCGGCCGACGACAGACGCTGTACCTGTTATGTAATATGTAATTGTTGGTAATAAAGAACCTGCACCTGAAGACCACTGTATTATTCTGGAAACCCAAACTACAACAGAACAGCACGACATAACATGGTGTCAGAAGTAAAAGTAAGTAAAATATGACTAATCCGGTTGGCGTGGACCATGTGCAGCGCATGCAGATGACGCTGGGAAATCTGAAAATATCATCAGATAATTCGACAAACAATGCCGAAGCATGGAAAAAGTGGTGGCAGCAGCTGGATTTATATCTTCTGGCGACAGGTCTGGATAAAACCGAAGAGAAGAGGAAAATCGCCATTTTGCTTCACCACATTGGTGCCAAAGGTATAGAAATTTTCAATTCATTTAACACCGAAATTAATGTCAGCACGCTTGCACAGATAAAGGAGAAATTCGACAATTATTTTGAGCCACGTAAAAATGTCACAATGTGCAGGTACACATTTTTCACCCGGAGGCAAGAAAAATCCGAGAGTATCGATGAGTTTTTAACCGATCTTGAGAATAAAAGCAAAGAATGCGAATTCGGAACCCTTAAGGAATCGCTCATCAGGGATATTTTTATAGCTAACCTCAATTTGGAGTATGCACATGTCAGGCAGAGATTGTTGCAGGAGCCAAAACTCACGTATCAAAGGATGAGAGAGCTAGCAAAGACACTGATAGTCGCTCAGCATGATGCCGAAAAGATGGTAAAAGAAAGCACATGTGAAAATGTCATGTTCGTCAGGCGAGGTCGCAGTTCCAGTCGACAGCGAACACCGAGTAGGAGCAGGTCAGGTCAGGCGTCAACTTGGGCTAACAAGAAGTCTCCAAGTCCGATGAGGCAGCCTGGAAAATCATCGTGTGGTCGCTGTGGGCAAGTTCATCGTTACAAGTGTCCCGCTGCAGGAATGAAGTGCAGGTCATGTAACAGTTTTGGTCATTTTGCTAAACTTTGTTTTAAAAATAAAAATGTAAGGCATTTAGAGTCGTTTACTTCCATGAACAGTTTTGAATCAGTTGGTAATAGTAATTATTTTATAGGCACTATAAGTAGCCAGTCCAGTCAGTCAGGTCAAAGTCTCAAGAAAAATCAGTCGAGTCATAATTATAATTGTCATCATCGGGCATATAAGGGTCAGTCACATGATAGGTACACAAGTCAGTCTAGTCCGTCAAGCCACAGTTTTAAAAACAGTCATAATAACAGTCAGTCACACCAGGGTCAGTCAAACAACAGGTACACATTACAGAACATGGCGGGTCATCGTTTGGTCGCTCAGACAGGAGTAAGGTCAGATCTCGATGATTATAATGCTGAATGCGATGAGAGTTCTGTCCCACAAAATAATAAAATATTGTTCAGTCAGGCAGGAGTAAGGTCAGATCTCGATGATTATAATGCTGAATGCGATGAGAGTTCTGTCCCACAAAACAATAAGAAGCACACAGGTTACACTAGTCAAAAAGTAAATCATGAGTCGTGTAATATGTCAACTTTGTCAAACACCAACAATTTTAAATTCTTTGAGTGTGAATCAAATAAATTAAATAAAAATTTTGCATGCGAGTCGAGGAACAACATTTTTTCATGTAACAACACAAGTAGTAGTCATCCCATAAACAACACTTATTCGAAACATTCATGGAATATAAACATAAATATTGCAGGTAAAATTATTAATTGTATTTTAGATTCAGGTGCAGATGTAAACATAATGTCGAAAGATACATTTAACAGTTTAAATATGTTTAATAAATTAATTAAGTGTCAAGTAAATGTGACAGGTTTTGGAGGTAAAGAAATACCAATTGTAGGTCAATGTCATTTGAGCTGTCTGTTTAGTCATAATAGAAATATTGAAAACATTTTATTCATAATTGCAAATATTAATTGTCCAACAGTTTTAGGCTTACCAACTTGTGAAAAATTAGGTATAATCAAACGAGTATTTTCAATAAGTAATCAAAATTATTGTAAACAAATTCTTACAGAGTACAATAACTTATTTCAGGGTCTCGGGTGTCTACCTCCAGTATGTAGCATAAAGCTAAAGCATGATGCGGTACCATGCATTGATCCTCCAAGGAAAGTCCCATTTGCTCTGATGGATAAACTACGCGAGGAGTTGGATCGCATGGAGGAAATGAAAGTCATTCAAAAGGTAACCAAGCCAACAGAATGGGTGAATTCTGTTGTGGGCACAGTCAAATCATCAGGTCAGTTACGAATTTGTCTAGATCCTAGAAATTTAAATAAAAATATAATGAGGGAACACTATCCATTCAAGTCAATTGATGAAATTAGGTCTCAGCTTCAAGGTGCAGCATATTTCTCGCATCTTGATGCATTTTCTGGTTTTTGGATGCTAAGATTAGACGAGTCCAGTTCAGACTTATGTACCTTTCAAACACCTTTTGGTAGATATAAATACTTAAGATTACCATATGGCATAAATGCATCATCAGAAATCTTTCAAAGAGTCATAATGAATTTGTTCGGTGACATAGAAGGAGTTTTGATTTTCATCGATGATTTGCTTGTTTATGGAGACACGCAGTCTGTTCATGATGAAAGATTACATAAGGTCATGGAAAGAGCTCGTCAAGTCAACCTAAAATTTAATAAGTCAAAATGTAAATTCTCAGTCTCAGAAGTTTGCTTTTTAGGCTATATCTTTAATAAAGAAGGCGCTAGGGTTGATCAAGAGAAAGTGAGAGCTATCGTTGATATGCCCACACCTAGAAATGTCAAAGAATTACAAAGAATTCTAGGTATGATTAACTATCTAGGTCCTTTTATAAGTGATTTGTCAGAAAAAACTCAAATATTGAGGAGTCTTTTAAAAAAAAATACTGTCTGGGTATGGGATGAAAACCATGACAAATGTCTGAACAGTCTTAAAAATGAGATCACCCAGTCACCAGTTTTAGCACACTATAGTCCTCACAAACCATTAGTTTTGTCAGTAGACTCATCAAAGTCAGCGTTAGGTGCAGTGATATTGCAATGCAATAAACCTATTGCATACAGCTCGAAAACTTTGACTCCTACGCAAGAAAGGTATGCTCAAATTGAAAAAGAGCTGTTAGCTATACAATTTGGATGTGAAAAATTCCACCAATATGTATATGGTCATAGAGTCACTGTACATACAGATCATAAACCATTGGTATATCTATTTAAGAAACCATTGCATGATGTCCCATCTAGATTACAACGTATGATGTTAACCTTACAAAAATATGATTTGAATGTTATACATGTACCAGGCAAGGAAATGTACATTTCGGACACATTGTCTAGGGCAGCTATCAAAGAACATTATGTACCCGAGAATGAGTCTGAAATGTCATGTCATGTCAACCTTCTGTACTCTAATTTAGCAATAAGCGAAGAATATAATAAGAGAATATGTCAAGCTACCAAAAATGATGAAACTTTGCAATTATTGAAAAAATATTATAAGGAAGGATGGCCAAGTAGCAAAAATAGGTTAAGTCCATTGTTAAAGCCCTATTGGAACATACAAGGTGAAATTCATGTAATTAAAAACTTAATTTTTAAAGGTTCTAAACTGATAGTACCACAGTCTATGTACAAAGAAATGTTAGAAAAAATTCACAAAGGTCACCAAGGGATAAATAAATGTTTGAAATTAGCTAGAGAATCTTTATATTGGCCTAACATGTCAGTTGATATAAAAAACCTTATAGAACAATGTCTTGTGTGCGCTAAATTCAAACCTGGCAATCAGAAAGAAACATTACTTAATTTTGAAATAACTAAATATCCATGGCAACAAGTAGGTATTGATCTAATGTATTTTGATAATTTAACTTATTTAATTGTGACAGATTACTATTCCAAATTTATTGAAATTGCTTTGTTAAACAAAGATAGTCGATCTAGCAATGTGATCACTAACTTAAAGTCCATTTTTGCCCGTCATGGAATACCTATGTCTTTAGTGTCAGATGGTGGACCGCCATTCCAATCTTTAGAATTCAAAAATTTTGTTTATGAGTGGGACATAGAACATATTGTAACTGATCCGTATCATCCACAGTCAAATGGACAGGCCGAAAGTTCAGTCAAAATTGTCAAAAATATGTTGAAGAAATGTAAGGAGACAGGAACAGATCCATATATAGCATTATTACATTATAGAAATACACCAAAAAATAATTTTACGTCTCCAGCTAAATTGTTAATGTCTAGAAGTCTAAGAGATAATATTCCTATGTCATACAAAAAGTTAACACCTAAAATTGTAAAATTCAAAGATTATAAAAAATCTGTAAAAAAAAAATGATGTACAAAAGTCTAAATACTTTAATAGAAACACTAAGCCATTGTCATTGTTACACCCTAATGATCATGTATATTTTAAAAGAAATCCTGTAAGTAACTGGGAACATGCAGTAATAAAACAAAGATTAGGTAATAATAGGTCTTATATTGTAGAAGATGTTAATAACGTTAGGTGTAGGCGTAATAGGGTTCACCTGAGACAAAAGTTCAATTGTAATGACTGTGACCACCCTCCCATGCAGTCCAGCTCATCGCAGGAGAGGGATGAGGTGAGACCCCGAGAAGACCTATGTTCAGAAATTGTAACTCGTTCTGGTCGTGTTGTAAGACCGCCTAGAAGATGGATTGAGGAAATAGACTAATAAAAAAAAATATAGTAATTTAAACTCTATTGGCATTGTATAAGAATTAAGAAGGGGGATGTTAGGTACATCACTACATAGATTGTGCGTAGTGGTACATCCCTACAGAGCCGCCATATTTGAGATGTCACTGGTGTCGAGGCGGCCGACGACAGACGCTGTACCTGTTATGTAATATGTAATTGTTGGTAATAAAGAACCTGCACCTGAAGACCACTGTATTATTCTGGAAACCCAAACTACAACAGAACAGCACGACATAACAAATGTAGGCATGCAAATATTTTTATTATGCAAGTGTATAGTCTGTGTTCGTCACAATGAAATTAATGTGAACAAATTGCAAAAACACAAATGTTGAAAAAATTTCCACGAGCAGGATTTGAACCTGCACCCTTCTGACATTCCGGGTCAGGTGCTCTTCCAGTTGAGCTATCGTGGTTCTAACCAGCCCGCCGAAATTATTCAACACTTTTTACTTTGTAAGCCAAAGGCGCCCATTCAATGTCAACAACTACCGTCATTAATTTGTTCGCAACAAAATTTGCTTTAAAAATTATTTTGAACATTTTAGAAATTAATGTGGTTCATGTAAAAAAAAACAAAGGAAATAACACCTTCAATTTATTTAGGTCACGATGTAAAATTCTTCTGATAAATTGTTATAGTTGTTTTATTTCATCTATTAAAGACTCATTATCGCATAATTCAAAGTCATTCTGGACCTTAACGTAGTGATGTATCATTTCCGCAAACTATTAGGCTTGACGAAGACACCGTATCTGACGCAAAGGGTGTAAGTGAGTTAAATTCTTCGGATCTGTTTTTGATAAATCAAATCAATGATCATCACTGGCGGTCTAATAATCATTGAACGGTGCAATTCATATCTGTCAAGATTGAATTTTCAACCTGAAGAAGTGTTGCGGGAACTTAAGAATAATAATAGTAATAAACTTTATTTGCACACAAAAAATACATATACAGACAAATTGATGAAAAGATATAGTACAAAATAGGCGGCCTTATTGCTAACAAGCAATCTCTTCCGACGATTTCTATACGCATGTTCCGGTTGCGGTTACGGCTTCTTATTATCATAAAATAATTATCAATTTTATAGTAAGCTTTTTTCATTAGACCTCGTTTTTTTTTGTCGAAAGGCTCTTTATTGTATATTTTTATATATTTCCCAACAAATGAATTACCGACCTTATTGAGTCTAAGTTTTGGAACGGCAAGTTTGTTTTTATTTCTTGTGTTAAAATTATGGGTAATTATTACTTTTTTTTCGTATTTATCTAAGTTTTTATAAACATAAACGATATTTTCATAAATATACTGTAAAGCTACAGTTAAAATATTAATCTGCTTAAATAACTTTCTCAGCGTATCACGAGGTCTAAGGCTATATATAGCTCGAATGGCTTTTTTTTGTAACATAAAAATGGTTCAATGTCAGCCGCTGAGCCCCACAATAAAAAACCATAAGACATGACGCTGTGAAAGTAACTAAAGTAAACCAATCTTGCCATTTCTACATCAGTAAGTGATCTTATTTTTCTAACCGCATAGGCAGCTTAGCTAAGTCTCCCTGCCAAGGCAGCAATATGAGAACTCCATTGTAAATCCAAGGTAATGCCCAGGAAAACTGTCGAGTTAACTATTGATTGGCTTGACTATTGTTTCGCATGACCCTAGTTCCTTTGAGGGTGGGACGGGCTCTAGTGTGGGATGCTACTTGTGTCGATACGCTGTCTCCGCCCCACATTCCAAGCACTTCTGTTAGCGCTGGCGAGGCTGCAACTCACGCAGAGAACCTCAAACGGTGAAAGTATGAGAAACTGACTAGGGATCTCATATTTGAGCCGTTTGGGGTAGAGACAGTAGGTCCATGGGTCTGGGTGCTCACAAACTTTTTAAAGATATATTAATTAAATTAGCAAAGATCACCGGGGACCCCAGAGCTAGCAGCTATCTGGAACTAGCGATGGGCGATTATCAAAAAAAAAACCAATCGAATAAATCGACAATCGAGCAATCGACCATTCTATTGTCGATTTATTCGTCCTAACAAAAAAATTATCGAGTGAAAATCGACAATCGAATTAAAAAATAAAAATTATTTTGATGCTCCCAACGCAACGGGAATCAGCGGACGCGGGCAATGTAATTGTAACAGTCTTACAAATAAAACATTTTAAATCATCATCTAAACAATTACTTAAGTAATCAGTTGCTTAAATTTTAAGCATCTGATTAGCAGCGCTCACAAATAAAACACTTTAATCATTTGGTTAAACTCTAGGGTATATTCCGACATGCTCTGCGAGCACTTCCGAGCGAGAAGCCGTTCCTTTATATTACTGTTTAAAACGGAACACAGTCCAGCATACTGTCATCCATGCTGTCATCCATGTCATCATTTCTGGACGCTGTTGATCACGTGATTAAAGCACTGAGAGCAACTTACCTCGAAAATGCCAGTGCTTACAATACAAAAATGGCGACGATTTATGACGTCATATATTTCCCTAGGATACTGCGACAGTATACTGTCAGTCCATAACGGAACAAGTTTCTCACCAGTGAGAGCATTGGACAGTGCTCGCAGTGTATATCGGAACATACTCCTAATATGTCACAAAAACAGCTGTTGCGACGTCGCCATCTTGGCAGTCTTACAAATAAAACATTTTTAATCATCATCTAAGCAATTACTTAAGTAATTAATTGCTTAAATTTTAAGCATCTGTATTGTATTCGTGATTTTGTCCTGTGCCGCGCTTTGATTTGGGGTCCGTTTATTATTAAATTGCTCGCTACATACCTTACCATTATTATATATATTGTAGTCATTATAATAGTTTTGGACTGCATTTATAATGTTATTAAAAGAAAGGAGAAAAAGGTCGGCAAATTAGGAAGCTGTAGAAAAAGTAAGTTAACAAAATGGCTTTTAATTTATGGAACACCGGTGCGTGGTATTTATTTGACTGATATTTTGTTTAACAGGAACTGTTCATAGACCTAGTGAAAGAAAAGCTTGATATAATTAAAAACAAAGTAGCTTCCCCAAATGCTCATAAAGAAAAGAAGCTTTTGTCTATCATGGTGCCTATTGCGAGTTTCATTTGACATTCGATTAGGTTAACGAAAATGAGACTTTGTATGGCAAAATTTTAACTCTTCTCGTATGTTGCCAGGAGCCGCTGTTGCTTCAATGTCATACTAATTGTCGTTTTCGTAAACGTAATCGAACGAATACGAATAGAGAACTCACACTAGGCACCCACCCATGTCACAAAAACAGCTGTTGCGACGACGTCGTCGCCATCTTGCTGTTTAGCGAGTTAAACAGGGTCTCGGAGTGTTTAAGTTTGACAGTTAGTTACGCCGAATTTAAGCAATAGCTTAGCGCTAAATAACTTTTATTTGTAACAATTTTATCTATCTAATTAGTTATCCATTGATTAACGCTAACGAATTACTTAAATATTTTTATTTGTAAGACCGTTTATAAAATAAATCATTGTATGCGTTAATCATTGTCTTGAAATGGAGTGCACATGGAACGTCAATCATTTACCAATTGAAATAAAAAAATCAAATCAAATCAAATCACTTTATTTGCAAAATATGGGTACAAAATGTAGGCCTTATAAATATTAGAACGCCATATTTAACCATTGCAATGGTGTGCAAAAATATAATTAATAAAATATATTTGGATGGATGCAACATAATTATTTGAGATTCAGATTATAAATAAAAACAATTAATATAATAAAAACATTAAGATACTTAAGTGATAAAAACAATCGATTTCCAAACAAGATAAAATCAAACAAAATTAAAATAAAATAAAATAATTAAAATTGAGTTAAAATGTCAGCTTTACAAGAATAATTTATATAAATATCCAAACATCATCGTGCAAAATCTTTGTCATTAATGAATTCATTAATTGAGTAATATGCTTTTTCAGCCAAGAAGTTCTTTAATTTATTTTTAAAAATTTCCAATAATTTAGCATCTTTAATACTTTTCGGCAAACTATTGTATATAGCTACTTGCATTCCAAATACACTTTTCCTCAGTAGATAAGTTTTACAGGATTTTGCCTTTAATGTCTTATTATGTCGCTTACTCTTAAATGTTTCATATTTTTCGATATTTTTTTTTTACAAGTAAAGAGGCTTCTAGGATATATATAACGAAGGGAGAGTTAATATATTTAGTTTCTTAAAGTGTGATTTACAAGAATCTGTTTGCTTCAACTTGCTTAATGCCCTAATGCATTTTTTTTGTGCCTTAAAGGCTTTTTCCTTATCCGTAGCATTTCCCCAGAACAAAACGCCATATTTAAGCACTGAACCCGCATATGCATGATAGGCACTCAACAGTGCCTCTTTATTTGCAACTTTTCGTAACATGTATAGTGCATAAGAATATTTGCTTAGAATCATTGACATTATAAAACTTTTAATTATATTGGACATAATTGCTAGTTTACCATAGATTTTATAGTATTAATGAGTATCTGCGCGGCTGCGGTATCATTAATGTCAATTATTTTTCTACTTACTAAGAAACCATTAAAGTAGAAAACAAAGTACGTCTTGTGGAAAAGCAAGTGGTTGGTCTAAATTGTAAGTTATGCCAGCGGCGCGGCGCCCAGTGTGCAGCGCCACCGAGGCAGTTGGAACAGACGCAGTTATTATAAGCCGGTTGGTAATAGCAACTAATACATCGATTGATTGATGAATACTTACAGCGTTAGTTTTGATTAACCACGATAGATCGGGCGGCGGCAACAAAACAGTTTGCAATTGCACCGGGGTGCCGCTCGTGTCACCTGTGGGCCAGTACGATGTTATTGAGTGGTAACAATTTATGTAATATTAATCTATTCAAATAACTTTCTTCATTATTAAACTGAAATTTTTTGTCAGAAAATATAATTTGCTCGTTAGGTAGCAACGACTCCTCAATGATTTTTGGAATTGCAGTAGGTTGAGTAGGCCAATAAAACTTCCTGTCAATTACATAAGTTCGCCTCTTATAAATAGCTACTTGATAAAAAGATAAGTACATAAATGTGTAAAAATGTGTGAATTTAACAATCTTCTCTTCATATGCTTCGTAAACTTCCGAAAATAATTTGATACTGTGCAATAGCAGAAACTGTGAGAAACAGCCCCGCTGTGCTCTGCCGTCGCCGGCCCCCCGCCCGCCGGTCCCCTACACTACGCGCCTAGACTACGCCACTGCTGCTGCATTCAACACGGATGCTCAGAGAGTGCCAGAGCGCGCCATTAAGCATCGGGACGACGAGGGTATGGGAAGGTCCAAAGGAAGAGGGCGCATCGACAGCGGCCGAACCAGAGCCATTGCGGTACCGCCAGTGCCGGATTGACTCGATAACAAACTGTTTACCATTGTCCATGAGAATGGTGCTGGAAACGCCGTGAACCAGAAAAACCTTTTCCTCAATAATCCTTGTTATTACTTCAGCAGTTGCTTGACGTAACGGAAATATAAGCGAATATTTTGAGAAACAACAAGTCACCACTAGAATCATAGTG
Source organism: Eudonia mercurella (assembly GCA_963082485.1). Taxonomy (NCBI): domain Eukaryota; kingdom Metazoa; phylum Arthropoda; class Insecta; order Lepidoptera; family Crambidae; genus Eudonia; species Eudonia mercurella. The sequence goes on along the minus strand of OY720024.1, from coordinate 176,174 downwards.
TTCTGGTTCCTAGTAGGAGGCAATGGACCCATTAAGTCAATACTAAGCATTTGAAATGGTCTAGAACAATCCTTAGGACGACCCATCAAACCCAGAGTAGGATGATTAGCATGCTTATGACAATTGCATGTATCACAATTATTTACAAAACTAGCTACATCTTTGTGCATACCAGGCCAAAAATAATTCAAAGATATTCTTTTTAAAGTTTTAAAAATTCCTAAATGTCCAGCCGAAGGACTGGCATGGTTTTCGGTTATAATATCCAGCCTGGACTCACTAGGAACAAATTTCTTCCACTCAAATTCTCTGGTTAGAGGGTTCATGCTCTTCATAAAACGATACAATTTATTATTTGTTATTTTATAATTTAAAAAGGATGTTGGAGATAATTTACAACCATTAAATATATTTAAATACCAAGAATCCGTCACAGCAGGTACGGTCTGGTTAGAAACGCCTATTGCTGCAATAGGTACATACAGCGCGCGATGAGGAATCAGGTACGACATTGTTTTTGCCGCACCTGTGTTTTATGTCAAAGTTAAAAGCCGAGTGACGAACTCCGCACCTGGCTAAATGACCGGTAGGATTATTAATATTAAGAAACCACTTAAAAAGAATGGTCAGTATAGACTGTAAACTTCCTACCATTGTCTAAATAACACCTCCAGTGCTCTACAGCCACAATCACCGCTAACGCTTCCCGTTCGGTAGCGCTATAAGGATTTACTCATGTAGGCTATTACCCTTTCTTCGCCTTTGAGAATTTGCGTAAGAACATCACCAATACCGTAATCACTTGCGTCAGTGTGCACTTGAAAAGGCTCTGTATACTCTGGACACGATAAAATAGGTGGAGAAGTCAAACATTATTTAAGTTAATTAAAGGCGCCATTCGCCTTTTCCGTCCAGGCAAAAGGAGGAGCCTTTTTGCCTTGAGACGTTAGTTTGCTCAATGGTGTAGCCAAGAAGCTGACATTTGGAATGAAACGCCGATACCAAGAGGCAGTACCCAAGAAACGACGAACTTTTTAGTAGGGGTAGGATAATTAGTTATGACCTCGACCTTATCAAGATCAGCCTGGAGACCGTTAGGATCAACGACATAACCTAAATATTTTAATTTTTCCCTAAAAAATTTAAATTTTTCAAAGTTTCTGGTTAAATTAGCAAATTTTAGTTTTTTCAAAATGCGCAAAAGAAGAGAGATGTGACTCTCATACGAATTAGACACGATCACATGTCATCGACAAAGGCGTAAACTCTATTTTCAAAATAAGAAAAATTTTAAAATAAGAAATCTACTAGTCTTTGTTGCGTAGCAGGTGCATTAGTTATTATTATTTTCTCCTTTGTTTATTTTTTTTCTAAGAACTAGATTTTTACAATATTTTAATATAAAAACAATAAAACATTATAAAAACCTAATCCTAGAGTACCACCAGCAGCGGAGCAGGGCCCAAGCTACAGGTGGTCAGGGCTGCAGAGTGAGGAACCTCCTGACAATACATGCCGTGTCAAGGAGTCAAGGAATGAATGAATGAATGGAGGAATTAAGGTCTTATATAAGTTGTTAGTAAGTTACATGAGCCCTGTAAGGGCATAGCAAAATTAGAAATAGAATAAAATTTACTTAAATCTAGGTAGGTATTACAGTTATCTGAGATCGAGGGCAAAACTTTTTATTATTCATTATATAAAACTATTTTATTATTCTAATATTGTCTACGCCAACTTTATCTATGGACGAGCGGGGATGCACGGACGCCCCTCCCGCAGCTGCCGCTGGCGCCAGGCGGGCCGCGGATCGCCTCGTCCATTTGCTTTCGGCCGACCACGACTGAACGCAAGCGCGCGCGTACGCTCCGCACCTTAGATATAGACTAGTACATAACAAACCTTTATAGAACCGTAAAGTAAATTTCCCTCTCTATTATTGCATCAAACAACCAGTTAGTCTTCGTATTAGACAAATATTATTTTCAAAATCTTTGTATTTTAGATATCTATTATCGAAGGGCAGTTACGAGATTGACATTTAAATAGTTATAAATGTATTATTACTTTATTTAAGGCTTTTATCAGCAAATAATTCTGTAATTGAATAGTAACATTTGTTAATGAGCAAGTCTTTGAGTTTCCTGTTAAACCAAAGGGCATAGACTTAAATTGAAACGTTCCTCTAGAGGGAATATAAAATGCAGTCTTACATTTGTCTTCTGGCTTTATCAAAACCTGCCAGAATTACTTGGAGAGATCGATACTAGAAAGGTATTTAGCATCCCTAAGGTTATCCAAGATTTCAGTAATATAAGGTAAACTGTAGGCATCCTTACGAGTAACAGAGTTCAATTTCCTACTGTCAAGACTAAATCTGTACTCACCATTCTTCTTGGGAGTAAAAAGTACGGGGTTAGACCCAGGAATCTTGCAAGGTTCAACAACATCCTCCATTAACATCTCGTCTAGCTGTTCCGAAAGAATTTGTTGTTTTTGAGGAGACATCCGATAATACCTTTGCCTAATCGGAACAGCATCACCAGTGTCGATAGCGCGAGTTATTAATGAAGTACGCCCTAAGCCACATTCCTCATACGAAATACCACGAAACTGAGAGATGATGTTATCAGCGGTTTCCTTCTGATCTTTACTTAATTGAGCGTAGGAGCAAAGTTTCTTATCGTCCATGGTGATGTTAGATAGATCAAGCTTTTGAGGAGAGTCTATGATAAAACAGTCTAGCTTCTTGGGGAATAAACCAAAGGATCTCCAGAAATCCATTCCTAAGTTATCTTAGGTTAAGGTTGTGGTCTTAAGGTTGCTTTTTATTTCAGGAACAATATAAAGTTTAATGATATGTATCTGTTTATTAGAATTTAATGGTAAATTTAAAAATGATTTAGCTAAACACTTCTGACCGCCAGCTGCAGAAAGCTATCGGATCACAAGTAGTCAATTTATAATAAAGGTTACAAAATTGTTTTCCAATTTATTTCCTAAAATGCTAATGCTGGAACCTGAATCTTAACGGTGTACACCCACTTGCCAGAATTTCATTTGCCATAATTTCATCTGCTATACTGGTCAACAGACATAATATTTTTTCTCATAATTTTATATGTCATACTCATTGTTTACTATATTAGTCACGTGCTAGAAACTTTGTTTCCCATAAAGTCAATTTTAATAACATCATTTGTTATCATCATTGTAAGCCGTAATTATCATATGCCATAACATCATTTGCCATCGAAATTGCTTCTAGAAAAAAGTCATAAAATCGGATTAAACTAAACGATCAATAGGTTTAGGTTTTGTTAGGTTAGGTTAAGTTAGGTTAGAACATGAAAAACAACGCACGAGCCGAGCGAGCGAAGCGAGCGTGCCGCGGCAGCGGCCGGCGAAGTGCCAAATAGCCAATCGCTTTGCTTGGATGTATTCGAAATTAATTTAATATGGCGTTGAAATATTCTGTTAAATAATATTATTGCAATTAATAAAATGGATAACAATACGTATGGCACTCGTATCATTATGGAATCTAATGTACGGGCAAACAAGAGTATGTCATATAACTTTTATGGTAAACAAACAATTCGGGCAAATAAAATTCGGGCATATGAGTATTATTGCTTATATTTTTCGGGCAAACAATAGACAACCGAATCCAACAGACCAACAATACTTTTGTTTCCGACTTTAATTGTGATAAAGGGACGAGAAGAATGAGTTTTTTAGAGTCCAGGATCGGAAACACATAATGATCGGTAATAAGTTTGGTAGTTCGATCCTGACTTTTTAGTTTTTTTGATTTCCTACTTTGTTACAATCAGCACACTCTGGGACACGAAAACCCTTCTTGCCATACTTAAAACAAACAACTGTATGAGGTCTGGTACTCTGCCTTAACGAATGTGATTCTGTTCTACATCTCGGACAAAACACATTCCGTGTTTCCCTAGAATCATTATTACATGTCGATGACAACGAAGCAACTGAATATATTTTTTAACATTATTTGAATATTTTTAATTAGGGTTATTTTTAGAGTTAGAACTCATATTATTACATATATGGATTATTTATATTAGAAGAGTTTGACGATGAAGTGCTGCGGAAAGCAAACTCCGGTGCCACTGTACTGGGTACCAAAATGATTCAACTTTAAAAGTTTAAATTTAAACCGTTAACGGCGCAACGGATTTTTAAGTGAGAAGCACAAAACAAATTACCTTACTTTTCAACAACGAAGAACGAGGTAGATCACTCGTTATTTAAAATAATTACCAGCGTAACAGAAGTCAAGACACTTAAAAAAATTATAACAACAAAGGAGGTAGGTCACTTTTGTTTGAGTTTAAAGTTAGCTCAGCAGCGTAGTAGCCACTAGTAAGAACCAACTAAAATAACTAATGCACAAAATGCCAGGTGCACAGAAAACACCACAAAAACACAGTGAACACTAACACTTGATACCCACTTAGCACACACAAATGGTTAACAATTTAAAAAAATTAGCGACATTACTGAGCGAGTGACCTTGAGCGAGCCGGGCGCCACTGATGCGCTGGGGTGTTAGGCACCACCAGGTTCAGAAAAGAGATAGAAATAAAAGATGTAGACTGCTGGTACAATCAATTTATTTGCTCAGGGAGTGGGTAACGTCGGTCGCTGTATTGCTCAGTACTGTCGCGCGGTTTATAAAGGGAACTTAGTTTCTTGCGGGGTGGGGTACGCGAGCGCAGATTGGCACCTAGGTCAGCCTAGACCCGGGCCGTAGCCTGCGCCGGTGAGTTCTGGATCCCGGTGTACTGGATCCGCCGCAGTTCTGCCCCGGAGGATGTAGTCGGGGGTGTGCGCTGGTGTAACGCCGTCTGGCCGAAGCTGGCGGGTAGAGTGTGTGCAGGGGGTAGCCGCAGCCTGGTAGAGAGGTAGATGCTGCCCGGTAGATGAACCCCGAAAGGTTATGATTGTAATGATATAAAAAAACTGGTAGTAAACTTTCAGCAACTTAGCAGATTGCGGGCTGGAATGCTGGAAGACGAAAGAGGGTGTTCATCCCCTCTGCCACCCTTATATAACCGGCATCAAGACGAGAACCTTCTCGAACTGACCCAGGTCTTCTAGGTTAAACATTAATACTGACCATAGACCGGGCGACCGCCGCGAGTGAAAACATGATAGCAACGGACAAAGAGAAACAAGAAGCCAATTAATCAATGGTTTCATTCCACTATAAAATAATTTGTAATTACAGGTACTTCCTTACCCTATTATTATTATTATTATATATCTTTAGTTGAAATAATAAATAATTTCCTGAAACCATTTATTCAGAATTTATTATAGGGTTCTTTTAAGATATATTGCTGAACGAACTCGGAACGTTTTGTTCCCGAACGGATGACTGTCAAAACGCATCTGTCAACAGGTTCCGTTTGTTTACAACATATTATTTTAATTTTTAGTTCCATTAATCATTAATCTTCTTTAGGTAAAATTATTAAAATGATGTTCAGTGTATGCCAACCGGTAAGTACTGACCATTGTACAATTCGCGCCGTTTACTTAGGTGAATTGGCCAAAGTGTTACATAGTCGTATTAAATTATGACTATTTGACATTAATTATAAACCGAAGGGCTAACATCAAGTTCAGTCCAGTATCACCTTGGAATTCACTACACGACGACAATGAAAATACAACTAATGCCAAAAAGACTAACAACTCTGCTGCAGTATTGGTTAATAACCGTCCAAATAACAATAATAATGAGAATGTACAAGAATCATCTAAAAGAGGCAGGAAACGTAAAAGAATAGAATGTAGCTGGACAAAAAAAAATTAAAAATATTGTACCAGAAAGAAAGAATAAAGACTATCAAACTTACAGATTATATGGAAGTGAAGATGGAACACTGAACCCTTTCAGTCTTCAATCTTCACCCACGGGTCGTTTTTTTCAAAACATCGTATTCGTTATTAAAAAGCGAAGACTTATAGATATAATACTTAATAATGATTAAGAACAACGTCCCGGTTTGAGTACGAAAAAAAGTTGGATTGCTGAACTTATTGCATAAAAATGCCATTCCAAAGTATTATGCCACCTTTTAAAACTGTGACCTTTTACCACATGAGTAAATATCTAATAGAGTGAAAGCTTCCTTAGAACGCGCTACGACAGGTATGTGGGCACTTAAGAGCCTTATTATAAATTTCCACTCTGCGAGAATAGGTATATTGAAGCGTCCCGACTACTCATTGAAGCTCGCGAGTCCACAATACTGTGTCGAAACTACGACCAAGCGATGTTGATAGTTTTCCAAAGTTTATAAGTATGTTTTAGTATTTCTATGGAGTAATTCGTTATTGCTATACCCGCACATTTTTAGTGTGCCATGGAAGTATGTGAAGAAACAGATTATAATATGAAGATGATATCATAAATGAAACAGATGATAATTTGTTAAAAATATTTTTTTTTTTTACCTAGTCCTTTATCTAGCAAAGAACGTTTTTCGTTTTATATAAAAATTAAAGCTTAGATTAGAATAAAACTAATTACAATTTACATGGGAGTATAAAACAGAATTACCTATTTGCCAAATTTCAATCAAATCGATCCAATGGTTTTGGTGTGAAAAAGCAATAGAAAGACAGAGTTTTTATTTCAGATTTAATATTAAGACATTGTTTTCTTAAGTTTACGCGAACACTACACATTGAAATGAAACTACTTTTACGGATCTACTCGCGTTCATTTCACACATTACTATAGATAATGTTTATCCTGACGTTTCGAACCCTTTGCAGGGTCCGTGGTCACAGGGAGACTGAGGTGTCGGTCGTCTCATAATTAGCTTGTATACCCTCATTTAAAATTAATCAGGTGCGTTCCTTTTTACGCTGAAATAGCTTACAGTATCTTTTGGTCTGGCAGTATGGTGTTGGGGCTGGGATTTAATATTGTGTATGATGGGATCCCAGGCTGGTGGTAGATTCCAACCATCTTCTCTATTGAAGTCAGGATGTTTTTTTAAATTCAATAGCCTCGCGTATTATCCTAGGGATGAATCGTTGTTCTCTAGCGAGAATTTGTGGTTTATTAAATCTGATAAAATGGTTCGGCCCCTCTAGGGAATATTCGCATACTGCAGACTTATTTTCGCGCCTATGCTTGACGTCAGCTATATGTTCTTTAACGCGGGTTCCTACACATCTCTGTGTTTGCACACAGTCGCAGTCCAGTTTGTACACGCCTGCAGGGGTATGTTGCATTTGACTGGTCATAAAAATTGTCGGATCTTCGGCGGCTTGAAGTAAGTGTTGACTGAAGCTCACTTTTAGATATGTCCAATCTTGTCAGTGACACCTTTCATATATGGAAGTACAGCAGGTTGGCGCTCGACTGTGGTTGGTTTGTTGCGTTTTCTGTGACGAAGCCGTGGTACTTTCAGTTTATTATCCTGTAGTACGTGCTTGACATGCTGAAGCTCAGCAGCCAGGTGTTGGGTGTCACAGATGCCGCGTGCTCTCTGAAACAAAGATTTTTTGCATTCACAATGTAACACGCTTTTATTTATAAAGATTTTTTTCTTATTATCAGGTTTAAATTATTTTTATTTTTTAGTTCTTTTTTTATTAATCACTACCTAGTATAAAACAAAGTCGCTTTCTCTGTCCCTATGTCCCTTTGTGTGCTTAGATCTTTAAAACTACGCAACGGATTTTGATGCGGTTTTTTTTAATAGATAGAGTGATTCAAGAGGAAGGTTTATATGTATAATACATGCATATAGTAGAGCAACACTGATAATATCAGCATTGCAACCGTGCGAAGCCGGGGGCGGGTCGCTAGTTAGTAATAAAAGTTTGTTTTTAAAAAGATTTTTTTCTTCTAATTTAATTTTTAACTTTTTAGTATTTTTGTAGGTTATAAGGGTTTTAGTACAACAGGGTTCGCTCTGGTAACCTGAGGCGCAAAGTTAACGATATGGTATGTTTATACACCCTCATACCATTCAGCCCTCGGCACGTGCTCACCTTGGCATTGGGTCATCCATCTAATCCATCTAATCAAAGACAGAATCTACATTCATAACAAACGGAACGAACGAACTTATTTTCCCGAGTTCCTATGAACATCTTCCAGAACATCATCAGATCCTGGTTATAATCTACCCAGGTAGCAAGAGACGTAAAAAATCACGTCATTTTGAAGTCATATTTTTTTTTTTTTTTAATCTTAATTAATGGCTTCGCGTTTAGCATTTAGCCAATTTCAAGTATTTTTTATTATTAGTAATACATAAATAAACAATATTTCTTTTCTGTATGATGATGATGAATGATAATAGAAATGAGAAGTGAGAAATGATATACCCCCAACCCCTCGAGTATCTCAGTAAAGATGTGGGGCTTTACTAAGTCCTCGGGCGGACGTCTTGAGAGAATTTGAAAAGTGACGTTGCACTGTTTTGTTTTATTTGCCAACACTCGTGCACACTCACGAACACTTAACGGTTAATAATCCACCATTATTTCACATTAATATTCGATATAACACAAATTTTCGAAAATAAAACAAAACCGCAGACATGACTCTTCACTTTCCCGCCAAGAAGTCGAAGTCATATTCGACGTAGGATTCACGTGAGGATGTCACAAAATTCGACGGCAAAAACAACGTTAGGTGTCACGTGATTTTTGCCATTACTGCGACGTTATATTTACGTGAGTATGTTAACGTCCTACTAACGTTAAATCCGACGTTTGTTAACGTGATTTTTTTACGTTACATTAACGTAAGGATGTCACAAAATTCGACGGCAAAAACAACGTTAATAGTCACGTGATTTTTGCCATTACTGCGACGTTATTTTTACGTCCTACTAACATTAAATCAGACGTTTGTTAACGTGATTTTTATAAGTTATATTGACGTGATATTCGACGTTAATTTACGTTATATTAACGTCAGTTGAGTGGAAGGGGTGACGTCGAATAGACTTATCATATACGTTATATGGCGTTACTGTAACGTTACATTAACGTCAGTTTAAGGGGAGGGTATGACGTCGACTAGACGTGACCACTGACGTATCATATACGTCGGTAAATCCGTCCAGTGACGTTGTTGTTGGCGCAATTTAACTATTGGAACCAATATCGCCCCGACCAGCAATGTTATGCCGATATCGCTTGCTGGGCCGATAGTTGCGCCAACTACGACCTCGCTGACGTATACGCCATATTGGGTTCAATAGTTAAATTGCGCCAACAACAACGTCGCTTCACTGGATGTATTTACTGACGTATACTCTTATGATATTTACGTCAGTGATCACGTTTAGTCTAGTCCTATATGATTAAAAAACAATTTATGTTGACTTTATACAAAAATTTATTCTACATCATAAAATTTTCAAGACAACAAAATGCGCTAAGTACCTTATGCAACTTACAACACTACTTAGCGTTTAGGAGCCATTCTGACTTAATAATAATTCACCGTGCGTTCACCAGACATACCAGCCATAGGGCATAATCACGTTTATGTCAGACAAAGCATTTTTCACAACACTATATAATATGGCGGAGATAAATTACGGTAAGCGTGCTATGTGTTGACACTTGTCAATTTAAAAAAATATATTTTGGAAAAACCATCGTAAAAAGAAATTATGATGATATGTATTATCCTGTATATCCTTACAGCAAGGATTATCGAAAAAAAATTAATGGTCTTCGAAGAATTGTACCCTGCCTATTATAAAGTTCATAGGAACATATATATGTATATATAGTACATATTATATCGCCGGGTGACAACCAAAACTCACTAAAATTTCTGTCACTGCTCTTCAAAACCTCGTATCTAGTTATGAGTTTTGTATTAAGTAGTTTTTTGTTACTTAGTGAGTTTTGGTTGTCAACAGACGATATTAGACAGTATTATATGACATTGCGTTGACGGCACTGGGCGAAGTTCTCGAAATGTATTAACTCGCAGTAGTGTTCAAGGCCCATATGGGTGAACGTCAGGAGAACGCTTATATGGTTACCGGCAGTATTCACTTCTTAACTAATTCTAGTTAAGAATCCCGAAAAATAACATTTAATATAGATACCTACCTACTTTAGTGTTATAAGATCTTGTATGCTTATGCTAGATCGCCTCGCTAGTCTACTTTTCTACATGCCGCAGCGGTAATGCTACGTATTTATCAAAAAATGGAATTACCATACATTTATTCAGAACATCAGAGAATGCTTTGAGTATAAAATGTTCTGACATTTCGCTTACCAAAACCATTCTAAGCAGTCATTCGTCGTGTGAAACCCATTCTAAGCAGTCGCTTATAACTTTTTGTCTTGAATAACTATATTTAACATTAACGAAATTAGTCCTTAACTATCAAATAATACGTTCTAAATTTGTGTGTGACGTTTAAGTGGTGAATGATTGTGACAATCGTGTGTGCTCACTCTGATTAATCTTATTGTCCTACTCTGGCATCGCAGCTCACGGTCGCGACAGCGGGGATTTCCTACCTCACCCCCTCAAGGATAAAGGACGGCAATCATAATTTACGGTGTTCTGTTTCGTCGTACCGTATAATGCAGCACTCACCGCCTTCAAGAACATCGACCCAACCGGTGAAATACTCATCTAATCCAGATCTACCCGAAATGTCACGTAATAACGAAAGCGCTTTCATTAACCAGCGCAAGCGCAAACAACCTGACACTGACAACATGAATCAAATATTGGAGATTGTTGAACAAAAAATTAATGAACAGCTTAGCTCATGGAAAGTTCAGCTGGATACAACCATTGCCGATACTATTAAAAATTCAATTAATCCCATTATTGAACGGCAGATGGAAAATATCTCATTGTCCATAAATAAATCCTTTAAAGAACTCGGTGAAAGGTTAGACTCAATTGATAAGTCCTTAACATATGCTATGGAAAGACAAGATTCCTTGGATGGCCGCTTAAAGTTAGTAGAAAACCAGCTACAATGCAATGGTGATGTTAGTGGCCAACTGTTTATACTGCAGGATAAAATCGATTCAATGGAACAACAAGCTAGGCTATACAACATTGAAATTGCTAACTTGCCTGAGCGCCGGGATGAAAATCTACTTGCTATACTAGAGAAGATTGGATGTGTCATCAAACACCCCATCAACCCATCGCACATTGTGTCAGCTCATAGGGTGCCACATATTGACAGTAAAAATTCACGCCCAAAAAATGTTATCGTGAGATTTTTAACAAAGATCTTAAGAGACAATTTCATCAAAGCAGCTCGAGCTGCTAAAGGAGTAAAATCTGACCAGCTGTCAATTAATGGATCGGTGCACAACGTGTACGTGAATGAACACCTCACGATCAAAAACAAACAATTATTTCGTCTATGCCGTGAAAAAGCCGTTAAACATAACTACAAGTATGTATGGATCAAGCACGGTACTGTATTGGTTCGTCAAACAGACTCATCGCCTATCTTTGCAGTACGTTGTGAACAAGACATTAATAAAATTAAACCGTAATTTATTTAAATTTACCAAAAGCAAAAGCATTGTTCTCAATAAACATTGTCGTATTGTGTGTTATTTTGATGTGGTATGTACAGATTTCATTATGGTTAGGTGTGCATGTATAAAATATAACTTGTCATTTAAAAAGAAATGTAATTTATTTAATCGTGGTATTAATGAGTGTATATTTAAATGTAAATGAATAATACTGAAGCGGTTCTGGTATAGAATATTATTTAAAACTCACGTCTATATACAATATCTTTCTTTAAATTATACCTTTAAACTAATGTCATTTATAGTTTGTAAAGCTCTAAGAAAGAAAAATGGCTAAAAATATTTCCTTTTACTACCAGAACTGTCGCGGTCTCAGGACTAAATTACACACACTGTACATGAATATACTTACACACTCATACGACATCATAGTACTAACAGAGACATGGTTGCATGCAGACATCACAGATGGTGAGTTCATTGATAGTAGATATAAAGTATTTCGAGCGGATCGTGATCGCACGAGCACCGGCCGGCGCGATGGCGGCGGCGTACTGATCGCGTTACACCGATCACTCTGCACTTACTGTGCGCCCGCTGCGATCGGCCCTCTCCCACCCGTCATTGATCAAGTTCTCATTGAATTCCGTATTGCTAAACATTGCTATTTTATTGGAGCAGTCTATATACCACCGAAACAGAATCACGAAGTTTACCATGTTTATCTCAGCGCATTGCAGAAAACGTTACAAAATGAGAATATCAATGTAAACAGTTATTTCATAGTGGGCGATTTTAATTTACCTAATTTAACATGGATAAATAACGGACCTTATAAGCAATATCTCACATGTAATGATCTTAGTCAAACAAACAGATATGTAAAAGACTTCATGAGTCTACTGAATTGCTATCAAATAAATACATCATTAAATAATAGTAATAATATTTTGGATTTATTCTTTACCAATGCAACAGATTGCGACTTATCCTCAGTGCCCATTACGTTGGTCCCTCTGGATGAACATCATCCCCCCCTTTGGGTGTCAATTCCGCTTAAATTCAACGAGAAGTATGTACAACGTAAACCTTTCTCCAAATATTGTTTTAATAATGCTGATTATTGTATAATCAGACAGGAACTTTTAAACGTGGATTGGAATACATTACTATTCAATAAAAGTGCGGAAGAAGCTGTTTCTTTATTTTACGAAAAGCTGTACGGTATTATTAAAACCAACATATCAACTAAAATCATTAAATCATCTCGTTATCCTGTCTGGTTTACACCTGAGTTGATAAGGTTAGCTAAAAATAAGAATCGTGCTTGGATTACAATGAAAAAATTTAAAAGTGAATCTAACTATAACCTATTCTCTATTTATAGAAAAAAAATGAGAGATTTATCCGAAAAATGTTATAAAAACTACATAACGCGAGTAGAGAATGGTATAGAGAATAACGTTAAATACTTCTGGATGTACATATCTCAACGTAAAAACTCTTCTGAAATCCCAAGTAATGTCTATTACGAGACTTCAACAGCTAGTAATCCAGAAGGTGCATGTAATCTATTTAATGTATTTTTTCAATCAGTCTTTCAACCGTCCACTGTATGCGACAACCTAAATATCAACAGTTTTGTTCTAGACAATGATAATGCACCCGATCGTATAATTACCGACATCAGTTTCTCTAAAACAGATGTTTGCAAAGTTTTAAAAGCATTGGATGTAACAAAAGGTCCAGGAGTCGATAATATACCTCCTATCTTTTTTAGAGAAACTGCTGTAGTGATCGACGAACCTTTGTGTTATCTCTACAACGCATGTCTATCAAGTGGGGTATTTCCTCGCATTTGGAAAAGCGCTAGAGTTGTCCCAGTACATAAAAACGGATCAAGGAATAATGTGGAGAATTATCGGCCTATATCGTTACTGCCCGTGCTCTCAAAAGTGTTTGAAAGGCTAACACATAATGCTATCTACCCTAGTTTGCATAACACCATCTTACAACAACAGCACGGATTTGTAAAGCGACGCTCCACAGTAACTAACCTCTTAACTTATACTACGGATTTATTTTATGGACTTGACAATAACAAACAAATTGATAGTATATACACCGATTTTCGTAAGGCATTTGACAGAGTCGACCATAGAATCCTATTGGAAAAAATAGTATACAATGGTATATGAGGAAATCTTTGGAGATGGTTTAAGTCATATATCACTAACAGAACTCAAAAGGTTGTAATAAAGGGTTATGAATCTCATGTTACCTACATAAGCTCCGGCGTACCTCAAGGGTCAATCTTAGGGCCGCTTCTTTTTGTGATTTTGATAAATGACGTTGATAAATGTTTTAAAAACTGTAACTTTGTGATGTATGCAGATGACCTTAAAATATATCGAACAATAAATAAGTATGAGGATCACATATTGGTACAGGAGGATCTTGCTCGGTTTGATACATTTTGTCACAAAAATAAATTACAACTTAGCCTAAATAAATGCAAAAAAATAACATTTACAAAAAATAAAAAAACAAGTAATTATAATTATGCACTCTGCGGCACTAATATTACAAATGTTAATAATATAAAGGACCTAGGGATCACTCTTGACAGTAAATTACACTTAGATATTCATGTACAAAATATTATAAATAAAGCTTTTAAATTATACAACTTTGTTATACGCTCAAGCACAGAATTTAAAAAACCTTCAACATATATTTACCTTCTTAAATCATTAATAAGGCCTCAATTAGAGTATGATGTACCGATATGGAACCCGCTTTATGAGAAATATAATAACAGCATTGAAATGATACAAAAAAAATATCTGCGCCGTATTCACTATAAATGCCATCATAAAAGATTGTCCTATGCCCTTCTTTTAAAGAAATACAAACTTCTTTGTCTAAAATCAAGACGCATCCAACTCGAAGCAATGTTGCTTCATGATTTATGTAACAATAAATATGATTGCATTGATATAGTGAATCGATTAAGCTACTCAGTGCCGCCGAGGGTGCATGCACGTTCATCGCGCCATAAGTCATTATTTGCAGTCGCTACACCTCGTACAAACGCTGGCGTTCGATCTCCACTGCATCGCATAACTCACTTTTACAATAAATTTTTTAACACTATTGATATTTTTGCATGTAGTGCTGGTTCATATAAAAAACAGATAATCGATAGATTATTTACAATCACTGATGCCTAAAGGTGGCTGCGTGCAACCCTGCCTTGATTGCCTCAACATGTTTTACCTGATATTGTTATCAGTTGTATGTTTTCCACACTCACTCACGTATCCTATCCAAATATTTATAATATTTATTAATAAATCTTGTTTAAAGATGTAAAGTCCAACACACACATGCACTAATTTATTTAAATCCATAATATACACTTACTCACACATACATATAGTATACACTGCACAATTTATTTATTTATTACACACTTACATTGTATATTTATTTCACGTCTACATGACTCTGACTGGGTTTCACTTTCATTATTACTTTTTTATGTTTTTCTGTAACCATCGTTGTTGAGTTTACAATAACTAAAATTAGACTTAATAACAATATTGTAAATCTGTATTGTAAACTTGTTTGTGGTTCAATAAATAAATAAAAAAAAAAAAAAAAAAAAAAAAACTATATCCAAATATTTAGAAGGACAAGGGTCCATATAAAAATTCTTAATTTTTGCATAAAGATTGCCATACAGCATTGAATCATCTCCATCTATAACAATATTTACAATTCTAAAAATGGTCTTGTCCTTTAACATACAAACAGAATCAGCAACAGTATTAACACTAAGCACAAAATCATTGCAAGTTAATTTCCTATACTGTTTGAAATTACTGTTAGGAGGCACTGCTAGGCTACTCTTGACGCAAAATCAATCTCAATACAATATAATCCCAAATCTAAAAAATTCAAATGGCACTCCTCAAAGCGATAATAGCGTTACATTGGAATTAAATTGCGTGGAAATTGAGTGAACAAATTATTATCGAGATGGGGCGTTCCGAAATTGCGAAACTTATCCCAATATCGATACATATTAATCGCATTGGAATTGTATTGAGATTGAGTTTGCGTCAAGAGTAGCCTAGCAGGACCGTCATAATGCTGTTGAGAATATTGTATTTTAGCAGCAATGCCAGTATTCTCAGGAAAACTTTTGGCAGTGAGTCTGTTACAAACTTGCTGCAATGGTTTATGTGGATTCCTGACTAAACTCTTAAGTGTGCCTAAAAATTTTCAAACCGAAATGCAGAGATATTATCTAATGCGCCAAATCTTTCAACATCATCTGCGAGGTGTATTAATGAATGAACATTATATACAAGATACTGCCTACCGTAAACGTTCATACAGTCCTTAACAAATTCTTTCAACAAGTATTTAGCATAGTTTGAATATTTGTTTGTCAATTGTTGAGAAACTAATATAGATATAGAACAGTGTAAAATCAAAAAATGTCGGTATACAGGTTTTTTCAATATTCCATATAAAACTACAGGACCGATGTATAACAATAGCATTCTGTATTCAGTGGCTTTCCACCTATCAATTTCCTTAACACTTCTAGGTTTTCGGTTAAATTCGATAGGCACAAATTGACGGACATATTGTAACCTTTCATTTATCAATGATATACTGTGACTATCCAATTTCACATGTTTAACATCTCCTCTGACTGGTTTAATCCACGAATGAAGCAATTTTCTTACTACACCCAGGCAGACGCTGTGCATATAATCAATAGGAAACATGGTCACTAAACCAATTGGCAGAGTAGTCAAAGGAGATATTCCAGTGTGATAATCTTCATCGTTTTGCAATATAAATGAATTATCGGATCTTAAAGGAGAATATAAATCATCCAATACTACACGGTGCTCTACATAACTGCCGTAGCAAGTGCATTTGTCGCAACTGGGATAAGCATTATGCGATTTAACACATTTTAAAAATGCTCGAGCTGGCATGTCACATACAAAACAATTAACAGTAACTTTTATATAATATTGCTTGTAATTGAAGCCATTTTCTAAGATTTCTTTTAACTCATTTATAAAGTCTTCTAAATAAATATGTAGTGGATCAGGTTATGATTTGCCACAAAATATGCCAACAACGAATACACTGTCTTTAAAACCAAATATGTCTGCCAATATTGGCCAAAATTGAACACTAGAACTGTGAAATAGAGGCAAGCCATCTATGTTAAATGTAAGTTTTATTTCAGTCAAAGAAGTTAAGGAAACTGCTTGTAAAAAATTTGAAAGTGATTTGCCAATACCTAAATGAATATACTCTCCATTATTAAGTACCTTGCAACTCCATTGACAACTTGTATTTAATAATGTCCGGGCATCAGCCATAAGGTCTGGATGGTCCACCTTTAGATATTTTAATAAAGCGGTCAATGCTGTATTTGAAATATTACATTTTAGAGTCCATTATTTTAAAAATGTTGGCAAATCCAGTGAAGAGCTTTCAGGCACAAGAACAGCACTATTATTATTATTATGCGAAATGTTCTCACAGTCGATATTAATATTAATTAAATCTAGTTCACTACTAAAGCATTAGACATATTTAAAACTTGAGATTCAAGTACAGAGTTATTTTCAGAGTCAGAGTCACAGTTGTTTTCACTATCTAATATTACCACATTATTCATTTGTTGAGCTATTCGTCTATACAGTTGCCTTCTGCTCAAGAGCGACATTATAGTGATGGTAATTTATGTACTACGATCCAAGCGAGCTCGAATTTTTTTGTCTTGTAAAATTATTCTTTGCGGAGCGTGTTTTAGCCAAACTTTCATGTCATCTTCAATTGGTTGGTCTCGTACCACATTGCAAATTTTCTTCACAGCACCTAAGCAAAATATTAGAAATTCAGTTCCTTCAAATAATTCTGGAGAATTTGATTAAGTATAAAAAAACCGGCCAAGTGCGAGTCTGACTCGCGCACCGAGGGTTCCGTACAAACACTTATCCTATATTTCTATCTTAACTGGCCGGGTTAAGTTAAGTTTGCACCTGGTATGTATGGCGCCGGATACAAATGTATGGATTAAAAGTGATACGTATATACATATATATTTATATCAGCGATAAGAGCCACAATAGAGGCAACGTGTGAGTAGAAATAGACACCACTATAGGATGGGTAATTTGTGTTTGATTAGAAGTGATGAGAAAATTAAAAAAATAATAACTTACGAACAATAGCCGTTTTTAAAGTGAGATCTTCAAATGCTCTCTTCCCTTTCTTGCCTCTGAAGCTATATGTTGCAGCGAGACGATTTGTCAGAGTATGCTTTAGAATACTATTGACAGTTCCTGTCACAGTGGGACCCGCAAACTCACTAAAGTATTCACACTGCAAAAAAAATGTTATCAAATCAATAGGTAGAACACAAACGATTTAGCGTGAATGTAAGAACCAAATAAGAAATGAATGTGAGAAATACTTACTAAATCTGTAAAATTTTGGTTGCTTGCTAAGAACGATTCCAGTTGTAGCAGATGTTCATGGTCATTTAAAGGAAATTCAACAGGCAATTGCAGGTCTCTTTGTTTAAATTGGAATTCCTTTGCATTTTGTTTTCTAATCCATTCTAGGATAACTGTATTTTGTTCTTTAATTGTTGTTAGCATTTGCATAACATTATAATCATAGCCTAAAATAACAAAATATGAGTTAGCCACTGGTTCTAATTCTAATACTACAAAGTTAAGTAAAATGTTACTAACATTTTAATACTTAACTTTGTTAATTGATGAAACACATGCTTAACAATCATACCAGTTTTCGCTGCAGACAATGTAGAAGTGTGATGTGCTGCTAATGGTGAGGATGCTGTAACATTGGAATTAGCCCAACCCTGGGATCCCCGATGGATTCGAAGTCGAAGTTTAATTCTTAAAGAGTCGACGAAGTTTTTGGGGTGTTTGAAGGAGGGTGGCCTATATAATCCTAAAATTGCAAAGTCAGAACCAATTTTTATTAGTAAACTATTGCAATCTATTATTTTAAGTTCTTCCGCAGTAACATTTAGATAGTCCTTACTATAAATTACAATGCCATCGTTTTGGTTATAAGTTTTGCTACTCTTAAACATATTGTAACCTGGTAATAAGCCAACATTCGGTCAGAATTATTATATCTAAATTAACTTCTAATCTCTTTTGAAATATAGAAAAGTCATCAAAATTTTTAAATATACTGCGAATATTTTGTGTAAGTATAGTTAGTGGATTATTATAAACGGAAAGATATTGTTTGCAATTCTCTACATCACACAACTTAGCCTCAGATACAGAGAGGTTGTCTAAGTCTTCAATTAAATTATTTAACATTTATGTAATATACAAATAATGGTAATTCAATAAAATAAATTTAAAATGAAAACTAAATTAAGACTAAAGTATTTATAAATATAAAAATATAAAATTGGAAAAGGGCTGAAAAAACACTTAAAAGGCGGTGCTCTTAGGCGCCTCCATAGTCAATTAAGTTTAGATATCTCCTTTCCGCATTTAACTTCGCAGGACAGTCAGCGGCACCTGTGTTATGTTTACTACGCTTTTTGAATCTGAAACATGTGGCACATTTTGGGGAGTCAGCTTTCTTTGCGCACTCTTTTATGGAGTGCTCCTGATCGCCACAATATCCGCAGGTAAAAACAAGCTCCCGACAGGACTTGGCTGCATGACCGTAATGCTGGCATTTAAAACATCTCGTATCTAACGTAAAGTCTTTGACAGGATATTAAGACCAGTTCACGAACACTCTGTTTTTTGAAATTAGGGCTTTGCGAAGTTCCGCGGTTACTTCTATTATATAATTGCAGGTTTCACTGTCCTTCTTTCCTGACTTGTGACTTAATTTCGTCGAGGCTAGAAAAGTCTCCAAGTTAATATAAGCTAGTTGGTCGGCTAAATTCTGACGGTACAGACAGGTGAAAACTTCTTTTTCCTGCATATTAGAGGGCAAACCGATCACTACAATTCTTGGCTTCCTTTTAAGCGGTTTGTCGATTGATAGGCCTGATTTAGTTATCTGGGTCGATTTTTTCAACTTCTCGATGTCTTCTTTGGTTTCTGCGCTTATTATAACCCCACCATTTCTTGTCTTACGCAGGCCTCTTACATGGAGATTCATCTCTTCGGGACAAATGATTTTTTGGACAAGGGTTTTTGTCTCCTCGCTAGATTTTGCCTTATCATTCGGGTAAATGGCCACAGAACTTATATTTATGGGCTTAAAAAAGTTATTCGGTCCCCTTTTTACCATGTCAGAAAAGGAAGGGCTCGTAACAGTTTTGGAGGTTTCTTTAATGCTGGTTTGGAGGTCTTGTAACTGCTGCGTCAGATCTACTTGGTCTTAGAGAGTTTGGATGGAGGAGTGAACTTTCACGATTCTCACTTTCAGGGACTGATATTGGACAGCCATCTAAGATGTTCCATGGGACACTTTACGACACAGATTATGAATTCGTAACTTTTGTTCCGAATTTAGTTTGCCCTCAGTAGATATATAGCAAACTTCATTTAGGCATTGCTCTATGGTGGTCATCTAGTTTTATATTTCTGGTGTAGCAATAACTTCGAGAGTGCCTTCTTCATTGTTTTGCGACTATGATCCTGGGATAGATGGGCAAGAGGGCGAAGATGTTGGTGGCGGAGTTCAAGCAATCCTGCTGCTTTGGTTGAATGGACTATCCATCTTATCAAAATCTACTTTTTTATTTTCTATACACTAATCATATTCATTAAAACCTATTAACTTTAATTAAATGTATTATTTCACGTGAGACACAGTTTACAGTTCAAATCAGCGCGATCGCTGAAAAAACGAGGTCACGAATTATGCAAGTGATTAAATAAATATTTTTATTGTTTTTTATAGACACGTCAGTTCACAACGGCGCAACCGGTGTGAATGTCTCTAATAATATCTACTCACTGGATACTCGTTGAAGTACGTCCGTGCCTTGCAGGAAATAAGACGCCAATGAGACAAACTAGCAATGCCTATGGCATGCATGCCTGGTGGAAGCCGTTGAGTGATGTCAGATGTTCGAGCGAGAGAGAGCTATTTGGTAGACAGAGAGGAAAAGAGCCAGGAAACAGATAGGGGCCTATCTCATATAATAAAGTTTCAAATAATGGTCAAGTGTTTAATCATCTAGTTAGTAGTTAGTAACGTAGGATCTAACTTTTTTAACCAACTTTAATGAAGTAAAGAAAAAGACGTCTTCAAAGGAAGGAAATAAAGGAGTTTCTCAGTTCATCTGAATGTAAAACCGGGACCTCTCGATCCCAGACTGGTGGTACAATCAGACCACACAGGCAGTTTAGATTAAAATTTAAAATGCTGGTCATGACGTTGCAGACGCCCCTTGTAATTTCACTTATCTTCGAAAAAACTACGAATGTATAGTATACACACTATTGTTACACATTTTAGCACTATTTTGGCTGACAGCTGCATGTCTGGAGTTGTGAGTGCTTCGGAGGGCACGTTGGGCCGGCTGTTGCCAAGATGGCGGATGATGCCGCCGACCAGCGCGGAAGTCAAAGCTCGGCTCCATTAGTGATACGAGTACTATCCGTGCGAGAAGATCTTGCCCATCTGTGGGGCGTTTGTAGTCTGATGATGATGTAAATGTTATAACTGATTTGATCATAAAATGTATTGATTTGATAATTAAAAGCAAGCAAAGGCTGCGAATAAGGTTTACGTCAGGCAGGACTAATGAGGTAGCCCTAATTCGACGAGTCAAATCGTCACTAATAGGCAATTAAAATAGCCTACATAATTAAAAGCATTTAAAAGCATAAAACGTTATTTAGAAAATCCTTCTAAATAGCGTGAAATTAAATTACGATCCGATATCAGAAAACAAAAATAAAAAGTAATAAGGACCCATTTGGTCATCAACCCACAATTACTGGTGGCTAATATTTTATTTGATTACAGACCTAAGTGTAACTTACGGGACTCTGTGTATCCACTGCAACATGACCAGGTTGTCAACCCTACCCGCCACAACGCGGAGAATGTCGATGGTGCTGCTGAGAACACGGCCGAGCGAGGACTGACGAATGATGACAGCTATATGTCTTTTATCATCATCATCATCATCATCATCTCAGCCAAAAGACGTCCACTGGTGGACAAAGGCCTCCCCCAAGGATCTCCACAACGACCGGTTTTGTGCTGCTCGCATCCAGCGGCTTCCCGCTACCTTCACCAAATCGTCAGAATATGTTTTACTGGCAAATAATAAAGTTTATGTACTAAATAGGGATTCTATTATAATATTGGCCACTTAAATAGTTGTAATGATAGGAGGCACTTTGATGTCTTATAAACAATAATGAAACTTCCTCCGTCCTTGTTGGCGATATCCAAGCCAACCTCCTTTCTATACCTTTATTTTGTCTATACCTTTATACAGCTTTTAAATTTTATTGTATTACTATAAATAAACAGTTGACCAAAGCAGTTGACGATAAATATGTCTATCATTTACATGTGGTGTCAGAAGCAAAAAATTAAAATAAAAGGAAAATAGGGTAAAATAACCCATGCCACAAGATGCCCATCACAAGATCGCACAGTAAGTCAACTGCAGCTTTATTGTCACCTAGGCAAGATCCTCAAATCTTTGGTTCTTCCGAAGACGGTGCCACTAAATACGACGCCCCCGCGTCGGTTCCGTCCAGCGCCCTGCATAATAAAGAGAGGTTTCCCACCACTGAGAGTATGGCTTCCATGAGCACCGCACCGAAAAGTGCTCGCTCATCACGATCTTGTGAAACTATTAAAGCTCAAATACTTGCGGCCAAAGTTGAACATGCTCGTCGCCTCGCAGATGCTCAGGCCGAACGCGACCGTATAGCAGCCGAACGAGAGTGTGCTGCGGCGGAGCGGGAGCGTGCTGTGGCGGCGGAGCGCGACCGTATCGCAGCTGAACGAAAGCGTGCTGCGGCGGAGCAGGAGCGTGCTGTGGCGGTGGAGCGTGACCGTATAGCAGCCGAACGAGAGCGTGCTGCGGCGGAGCAGGAGCGTGCTGTGGCCGACCTGGAGCTTGAAGCGGAGTTAGCTGCCATAGAAGCTGCCATAGGCACAGCAGCTCAGGATCTCAGCGCGTGGGAAAATGGTTAGCACATTCAAATAATATTCCCACTCGCTCTAAACAAAACAATAAACCGTTTTCGTTGGTTGATAGGGAGAAAAATCAACCGTGGCAAAATTACGAGGTGCCGCGGTCGGCACCCGCCGATTCGAAAAGGCGACGGCGACGCCGCAGGGTCGCGTGCGTGCCCGGCTCCTGCTCGTATTACGAGCCCGCTTCCTATGGGCTCGCTTCCCCCAACTGAATATACCCCACACGCACAAAAAATAGGCTTAGGCACACGTAAAGATAATAATTGCTGTTGCTACAAAAATAAAAACCATAGTAAAGATGTAGGTACACCATTTATTCAGCTGGACGCCATCACAAGCTTGGGTAAGAAGACTACAAAGGTTTGTGACATTTCTATGTTTGACGGATGCGCTGCGGATTGGCTTCTCTTTAGAAAATCTTATGACCAATCCAAAGCGCACTTTTCTTCTAGCGACAATATAGCTAGACCTAGCGCAGTGCTACATGGCGCCGCTCGTGAGGCAGTTTCCATCAGATTGGTGGCAGCTGACGACCCGGAGCAGATCGTGCAAGCCTTGGAGAATAGGTTCGCTCAGCCGGAAGTTATCGTGTTGCATCAACTTTCGCTCGTAAGGGCTCTTCCAAAATTAGGTACACACGACCGCGACCCGCGAACTAAACATCTTCGCTTGCCGCATCCGTAACTGCGTGGAAGTTATTCGTCTTCTGAACCAGCCGGAGTATCTTGCATCTCCCGAGCTTGTTAACTCCATCATCGACAAGTTGACTCCTCTTTTAAGGTCCAGATGGGCTGACTTTGCATCCGTAAGGATTGGCTCTGGCAAATATAAATTAAAAATCTTGGCCGATTTTCTCGAACACGAAGCAACTTTACAAATTCTATTTGTAGTTATTATGTCAGAGCCACGGACCTGACCTTCCACACTAAAAATATGTGAAGCATGCAAGGTTACTACAACTTAGTTTGCTGTACATGACCTACACTTACACAAATACACCAGGTCCGACAACCCGCCATCATTTTATCCTGCGTGACAGCGCCAGTGACACGTTAAATTGTATCGAAGAAAATAAAAAAAAAATGCTGTCTTGTGTGGTGAAATCTACATGTAAAAACTACATGAGTAAACTTAAAAAGTCACAAGGAATCACCTACCACGCGTAAGTTAGGACGCTTCGTGATATTTTTTTGTTATTTATGTTTTATTTACTGTGATGATAATTCTAAACCAAAAATATAACAGTGTGCCCACTTTTTACGCGAAAATTTCCCTAAAAGTGGGGAAAACTGTATTTGTTTCATTTGTGACTCGGTAAAATAAGATTTCGTTGAGTGGGACTTAATTATTCGAAACTGCAGAGGTGAAAACAATTAGAACCCATCATCTGCCAGTACCATGTGCAGTGCACATTTTGATGACGTAGATTTTTTAACTAAGGGGCTACGTTGTTTGGTTCCATATGATATTCCAAAAAATAAATCATAGACGAGTAATATTGTAGTTCTAAGTAATAAATAAATTATTTGTCAGTATTTCTCTTATAAACATCCCACTTTAAATACTTACCCCGTTTTTTATCATAATACATTATGTTTGTGATGGTAAGTTCCTTCCTATGATGGAGAAGAGAAAGTTGTGTATGGTTTCGGCGAAATCAAAATTCCCATTTAGCCTTAATGGCACTGATTATTTCATTATTATTAATTACTTAATACATAATCATTGAACATTATGTTATGTAAATAATACATTTCTTTATACGTACGAGTATCATGTGTTTTCTTTTCTATCACTGTGGTCTTAAAAATGATGTTTGATAGGTCAACATTATGATTCTGAAGTGCATCCGTTTAAGTTGCTAAAAGATCGGGAGCTCACAACGAATAAAACTTGGTAAATGTTCCGTTATAATAATATGTATATGATTACATAAATGTTTATTTTGCGAGATTTAAAAAGTAGGGAAATTTATGGTTTATATGGCAACCCTCAAATCACGCACACACCTTAAACGACAGTAAGAGCGACATGAACAGTAATAAGAAATGAAATGGGACAATTTAACTCAAGAAAAACATATAAACAAATTGACATGTAATGGGTTGGACATATTGAAACCATCTGATATTGCCAATAAGCTTAATGATTGACATGATGAATGACATACAGCTAAATGATGCTCAATTTGGTTTCCGACCAGGCCTGTCGACTGAGAGTGCCATACTGTCGCTGAAGCATACCGTTAAATATTACACACATAGACAAACCCCACAGGGGTATGCCGCTTTTTTGGACCTCTCCAAGGCGTTTGACCGAGTTATATATGACTTATTATGGACGAAACTGCGTGACATAGCTGTTCCAGCGGAATTAATTACCACGTTAAAGTATTGGTACGATCATCAAATTAACCGGGTCAGATGGTCTGGCGTGTTGTCCGATAAATATGTGTTGGAATGCGGGGTGAGACAGGGGGGGTTATCCTCTCCATTGCTGTTCAGTCTTTATGTAAACGGGCTCATTGGTGCACTCAGTGACATCAGAATAGGCTGCTCTGTTGATGGACAAATGATTAATAATATAAGTTATGCGGATGATATGGTGTTGCTGAGTCCATCAGTGAGTGCGTTGCGTAGACTCGTGGCTGCTTGTGAGTCGTATGCTATTGCGCATGGACTCGTATATAACACTAAAAAGAGCGAGCTTGTGGTTTTTCGTGTAAACAATAGAAAGCCCTTAGTTGTACCCTCCGTCGAACTCCTTGGTGTGCCATTAAATAGAGTGTCCCAGTTTAAATATTTGGGACATATTGTTAATGAAGATCTCAAAGACAATTGTGATATCGAAAGAGAGCGGAGAGCATTGTCGGTTCGATGCAATATGTTTGCCCGCAGGTTTGCTAGGTGTACAAGAGAAGTGAAAATTACGCTTTTTAAGGCTTTCTGTCAAAATTCAAAATTCAAAATTCAAAATTCAAAATTCAAAAACATTTATTCAGTTTAGGCTACAAGTAGCTCTTATGAATGTCACTATGCCAACGGTTCGTAAGTCTACTCTGGGCGGGAGATCTTGTACTGAGAAGAACCGGCAAGAAACTCAGCAAGTGTCCAGCTCTTTTCTCCCTTACAGCGTCAAAAATATTGGAAAATGCCCTATCATAGCAGGACACTTTCCATTACAATAAACACAAAAAAGACAACCAGAACATGTAAAAAAAAAAAAAAAAAAAACACAAAATAAAAAATATACGTTAACAAATTTGCATCAGGTAACAGTTGCAATTTCCACAATGTCATACAGTACCACTACAGTACTATCGTAAAAGTAAAAAATTGTTTAAGAAAAACAAAGTCAAATTATAGTGAATAATACTAAAAATAAGATAAGTATGCGTGAGCAGACCAGCCTCCACAGGCGGCACCCGTTCACGAGTATGACATATGAATCAGCCATCGCTTCACTCAACCATATTTTAGGGAACGTAACGACCCGACGCACACGCCACCACCGCAGAGACAGTAAAGAGAGCATGACACACTCAAGATACTCTAAATAAAAACTTAGTGATCTATTTAACGCAACGCTGTTTGTTATCTGTAGGACACTGTTGATAAAGGCTATCATATCAGTATAAAAATTATATAAATTAATTTTATTATGATGATTCAAATAGAGTATAATGTGTTTTTATTATAACCAGGCTGTTTTATCATCTAAATATTCTTTTACTGTATAATAACCTTTTATGAGTAATAAAAGGTTATTATACAGTAAAAGAATATAAAGTCAAACCTTCTACACCTGCAGCTTGTGGTGCGACTATACGCAGAAGATCTACAATGCACTTCGAGTGCAGTATAATAACGCCTTCAGGATGCTGATAGGCCTTCCCAGATTCTGCAGCGCTTCAAGCATGTTTGCTGAAGCAGGTGTTGATGGGTTTCACAGCATCATAAGGAAGCGAATTGCGTCAATTATGTGCAGATTACGGGATAGCCCAAATGGCATCCTGAAGGTGATTAATGATAGGCTAGACTGTCCCATTCGTCGGCATTGGACTCGAATGCATATGGGCGGGACAGTCAAATTCCTAAATTAAGTATTTTTATTTTTATTTTTATTTTTACTTTTATTTTTATTTTTATTTTATTTTTATTTTTATTTTTACTTTTATTTTTATTTTTATTTTTATTTTATTTTTCGTTGTACAATTTAATTTTGCTGTTGTAGATGCGCTGGCAGGTTCCCGAGACATCACGCTCTGAACGACATCATCCGGTGGGCATTAATAACTGCCAATATTCCGTGCGTTCTAGAGCCCCCAGGCTTGAGCCGAACAGACGGCAAGAGGCCGGATGGTTTGACCTTGGTTCCGTGGGAGAAGGGTCGTTGCTTGTTGTGGGATGCGACGTGCGTCAGCACCTTCGCGACGTCGCACATTCAAGGCACAATGCGGACTGCTGGGTCTGCTGCTGAGAGTGCCGCGAGGCAGAAACATTTAAAGTATGCTGTTTGAAGTCACAGTACCACTTTCTCCCTTTCGCTGTAGAGACTTCTGGGGTGTGGGGCACGGAAGCGAAATCTTTTATTTCTAAAATAGGGCACCGCTTAGCGGATCGTGGGTACGATCGCCGCTGCGGGTCATACCTGGTTCAGAGACTCTCCCTGACAATACAACGTGGTAACGCTGCCGGTATCATGGGAACCTTTGAGCCGGGGGTGGCCCGTGGCGGTCTTTTAGATTAAGGTAAAATATTTAATTATTATAATTATTTGTATGTATGAAAATTTGTAACCTTGTATTTAAATTCAATTTCAATTAAATTTTATTAGTTTATTAGTTCAATGTTATCAATTTCAATTTTTTGTTCAATTTTATTATGATTAATTTGGTTTAATTTTAATATATGTATGTCAATTATACAACTTGTTTGACAACTTACAACTTGAGCTCGATGGCGCAGTGGTTAACGCGCCCGGTCTGCGAGTGCTGAGGTTAAGCAACTTTCGCAAAGGCCGGTCATCGGATGGGTGACCAAAAATTTATCATCTCGAGCTCCTCCGTGCTTCGGAAGGCACGTTAAGCCGTTGGTCCCGGCTGCATTAGCAGTCAACCAATCCGCACTGGGCCCGCGTGGTGGTTCATGGCCCGTTCTCCCTATCCATCCATAGGGAAGGCTCGTGCCCCAGCAGTGGGGACATAAATGAGCTGATGATGATGATGATGATGATGATGATGATGATATGTATATGTATCCTTATTAACATAGTATTAAGAAATCTACTAACATCTGTATGGATTTTATAATCTGAATTAAATGTTTTATTATTATTATCTCCTTTATTTATTTTCTTAAAACTAGATTTTTATTATTATTATTATATTATTATTTCACCGACAAAACTGACTTAACAAACAATATGAGTAGTAAATTGACATTAAGTTGCAATCACAATCACTCGAGTAACTCGATCTTCATAACACCAGTAGACGAAGAAACAATACAGAGAGTTATAATGTCCTTAAAAAATTTGAAATCGGAAGGTTACGACTAAATAAACACGAAAGTTATGAAAGCTTGTTACAATAAATTGTTGCGGATAGTAACGTACCTCATTAACCTTTCATTAGAAACAGGAACTTTTCTAGATAAGTTAAAATATTCCATAATAAAACCGTTGCATAAAAAGGGAGACGTATCAGAAGTAGTGAATTATAGGCCGATTACACTGACAACGATATTTGCTAAAATATTTAAAAAGGTCATGTATGACAAGCTTATATCATTTTTGACACAGCACAACATTATCCAGGACAATCAATATGGCTTCCAAAAAAATAAAAACATGGTATACGCGGCTTTTCACCTAGTTAACAGCGTTCTACATAACGTAAATAATAAAATGAAAACTACTGTACTGTTTCGTTCATATTTAAGAGACAGGTACCAATGTGTCGAAATTGAATTCTGGATGGTAAAAATAATACAGTGACAGTAAGATCAAAGTTCAAACGAAATATATATGGCGTTCCGCAAGGTAGCGTCATCTCGCCTTTGCTATTTCTACTATATGTTAATGACATTGCTCCCGTAACTAAACATGAAAGTATACTATTTGATATATCTACGATATATCTATAGTGGTAGCATCGGACTCTGATGCCTCTATAGTGCAACACGAAGCAGATATAATAGAGAGTTTGTCGTTAATAACAAACTGGTTGCATAATAATAATCTTAGAGTTAATTTATCTAAAACCAACCTCATTAATTTCAATAGTTTTAAGGATCACGCTATTGACATTACTTTTAACGGAAAAACTTCGAGGACGGCTAAAAATGTGACATTCTTGGGTGTAATTATTGATTCAAAATTTGACTGGAAGGATCATGTTGAAAAGGTATTCAACAAGTTAAATAGATTTGCATATGCTCTATATAAACTTAGCATGGTGGCATGTAGAAACACTCGAATCGGTTCTGAGATATGGGCTACTAATTTGTGGTAACAGTACCGAAATTAAAAAAGGCATTTATTGCGCAAAAAAGATATGTACGCGCAATATGTCACATAACGCCGGATAAACCCTGCTGACCATATTTTAAACTTTTAAATATACTCCCATTACCATGCATATATGTATTCGATGTGGCAGTCTTTACATACCAACGTTTAGATAAGTTTCCGAAGTCTAAGGACCTAACATGTAGGAGTAACAGAAATCCTAACAGATTAGTATTAGACACAGTGCCTAAAACAACGCGCTTCCTAAAAAATTGTTATGCGACGTGTATTACTATTTTCAACCGCATACCAGAAAACATAAAATGTTTGCCGCTGAGAAAATTTAAAAGTGTCCTGCGTCAATGGTTACTTGAAAATACATTTTACTCGGTTGATACATTTTTTAAAACTTAAGTAGAAAGACGCGATGTGGTGGATGCATAGACTCTATTTAGATGCATAGACTCTATTTAGACGTGGGCGGTGTCTTCAACTCGTTCCTGGGCTTGATTCTTGAACTCGATGGGCTGCCGGCGATGAGTCGATGACTGCACTGCGTGGCTGAGGCACGAAGTTCCGGCGATGTTTCGGAGGCTGGGCCTGGCGGACGGCTGCGGCGCTGGGGGCTGACCGGCTGTAGCTCAGGCGCTCCGTAGAAATAATCTAGCCACTTTATGGCTACGCGGGTCACTGGAAGTTCTATTTGAGTAAAACCTCGATAGCTTTTAAGGTTTCGTAGCCAAATGGCAAAAAACGGAACCCTTATGGATTCGTCATGTCTGTCTGTCTGTCTGTCTTTCTGTCTGTCCGTCCTTATGTCACAGCCACTTTTTTCCGAAACTATAAGAACTATACTGTTGCAACTTGGTAAGTAGATGTATTCTGTGGATCGCATTAAGATTTTCACACAAAAATAGAAAAAAAATAGTAAATTTTGGGGGTTTTCCATACTTAGAACTGAAACTCAACATTTTTTTTTCATCAAACCCATACGTGCTATGGATAGGTCTTCAAAAATGATATTGAGGTTTCTAATATCATTTTTTTCTAAACTGAATAGTTAAAGTGGTAAAATGTGTCTCCCCCTGTAACTTCTAAAATAAGAGAATGATAAAACTAATAAAATATATTATGTACATTACCATGCAAACTTCCACCGAAAATTGGTTTGAACGAGATCTAGTAAGTAGTCATAAAGTACGGAACCCTTCGTGCGTGAGTCCGACTCGCACTTGGCCGGTTTTAATTGCTTTTATTAATAGCTACAAGTACCTATTTCAAAACAAACAGGTATTTAATTTTAGACAATTTAGCATTGGACGTCTTTTGGCTGAGATGATGATGATGATGATGATACAATAATTAATTAATTAAGGATCCTTTACAAATCAAGTAGTCAAGGGCTATAACAAATGGTCGGATGCGAAAAGTAAGTCAATTGGATGCTTACTGCATTAATGCTCTAAGATTGGATGGCCGCTTTCCTGACGTCACAACCGCTCACCGCGACGTTTTGTTTTAAGTGGCGCAGACAAATATAATTTCCAATTCCAATCTACCTATTTTTTTTAACTCTTACCAACGATACTTTAACTAATAGGTATATTAAATTGTCACATTTTGAACTTAGGTATAATTACTATCGACATTTTTAATCATTTGATATTTCAATCACTCGGCATTTTAATTTTAGAAATTTTAAGCTTAGGCACAACAATTTTCGATTATGTAACCTACCGAAACGGTTCGATTAAAAAAAATCACAGATTTCGCAGTTCCCGCAAGAATCGGAGCATAGAAAATGAATACAACAATTTACGAAAAAAAAAGATTTTATTTTAAATAACACAATTCCAACTTGAATGCACTTCTCGCCTGCATCCGCATCTTTTAACACCATTACCATGACGATCAATCAATAATCAAAGAAGCTAACATCACTTTTTAAATACGGAAATACCCGTTTTTCTACAATACCAAATCTAAAGGGACCACCTACAGGTCACAATTATTAACCGATTTTCAAAATTTTTTCACC
Organism: Eudonia mercurella; assembly: GCA_963082485.1. NCBI lineage: Eukaryota > Metazoa > Arthropoda > Insecta > Lepidoptera > Crambidae > Eudonia > Eudonia mercurella. The sequence continues at coordinate 144,847 of OY720024.1, read as the reverse complement.
ATTTTGTAGCTAAACTTATTAGTTTAGCTACCTAGGACCCTTTTTTCATTTTTTCTTAAGTCGGTTTTTTTATATTTACAATTTAGTATACAAAAGCCCCTCAAAAAACCCGATTTCTTTTACATTTACAAAAACACAAATGTTGAAAAAATTTCCACGAGCAGGATTTGAACCTGCACCCTTTTGACATACCGGGTCAGGTGCTCTTCCAATTGAGCTATCGTGGTTCTAGCCAAAAAAAGTTATGTTCAATTAAAGACAAAAAAAAACTTTAAATGCTATTCCTGTAACATCGTGTTTTGTCAGTTACCCCAAGTGAACCTGCAGGTGACGATATTTAAGCGCGGTCCTGCGTGACGCGCGCTCTTTTTCGCCCAGACACTCCTGCAATACACACGTACCGAGGACGAACGATTTTTATTCCCATCGGGCCGAACACCCAACATAAATATAATAATAAAAAACGGGTAGGGAAGGCACCTGTAATTACAAATTATTTTATGTTGAGTGAAAAGTGGCGGCGAGACATAGTGAACAATTGTTCATACATTCGTTGGTGTTTTACAGGGTTCATCTATTGGGCAGCAACAACCCAAGCGCACACCCCCGACTACCTCCTCTGGGGCAGAACAGCGGAGATCCAGCACACCGGGATCCAGATTCAACCGGCGCGGGCGCAGACTACGGCTCGGGTCTAGGCTGACCTAGGCGCCGATCTGCGCTCGCGTATCCCACTCCACAAAAACTAAGTCCCCTTTCTAAACCGCGCGACAGTACTGAGCAATATAGCGACCGACGTAACTCACGAGCTGAGTACTTAATAACTTGATTGCACCAGTTTGCATCTTTTATTTCTCTGTTTCTTTTCTGAACCTGGTGGTGCCTAACACCCCAGCGCTTCATTAGGTTACTATTAGTTAGGTATAAACTCTGATTTAGACACACATCTGCTTATAACGTAAATACACCACTATTGTAACGCTGTAAAGGCCATCCCAATCCTATCCAAACTACTCGGAGAATCTAGTAGAGTGCGGGAGCATGCTTACGTGATGCCATTCCCTCTTGAAACCTTCTGACGTTGTTTTGATCGTGACCAAGCAGCGTGGCTTTAAGTTTCTCGCCGCCCCTAAAACAGTCCGGTGACGCTGTGAAACTCCTAAACATTTTTGAGCTTATCAGCGAAATCAATCTTTTTTATATATTGACGTTTCCATGAAAACAAAACAAACAAATCATTTTGTATTGGAAAATTAAATTGTCGTTTCTAGTAATGTATTTTCCGTTACTTATTATATATGTTTCTCACCGTTTAAACCTTCCCTGAACTTCTACAAATATTTTAAAATAAAATTAGCCAAATCGGTCCAGCCATTCTCGGAGTTTTAGCGAGACTAACGAACAGCAATTGATTTTTATACAAAGATTTAAATGAAACAACTTTTACGGATCTACTCGCGTTTATTTTACTTTACACATTATTTAATGTTTATCCTGACGTTTCGAATCCTTTGCAGGGTCCATGGTCACAGGGAGACTGAGGTGTTGGACATCTCATAATTAGTTAGTAGCTTGTATACACCCATTTAAATTTAATCAGATGCGTTCCGTTTTACGCAGAAAGAGCTTACAGTAACTTTTGGTCTGGCAGTATGGTTGGGGCTGGGATTTAATATTTTGTATGATGGGGTCCCAGGCTGGTGGTAGACTCCAACCATCTTCTCTATTAAAATTAGGATGTTTTATAATTTCAATAGCCTCGCGTATCATCCTAGGGATGAATCGTTGTTCTCTAGCGAGCACTTGTGGTTTATCAAATCTGATGTAATGGTTGGGCCCCTTAGGGAATGTTCGCATATCGCAGACTTATTTTCGCGCCTATGCTTGACGTCGGCTATGTGTTCTTTAATGCGGGTCCCTATACTTCTCTTTGTTTGCCCGATGTAAGAGAGCCCACAGTCGCAATCCAGTTTGTACACGCCTGCATCTTGAAGGGATATGTTGCACTTGACAGATCGTAAGAATTGGTTGATCGGCTTGAATTGGCTTCGGCAACTTGAAGTAAGTGTTGATTGAAGCTCGCTTTAAAATATGTCCAATTTTGTCAGTGACACCTTTCATATATGGAAGTACAGCAGGTTGGCGCTCGACTGTGGTTAGTTTATTGCGTTTTCTGTGTATGTGTCAATACACGTGTCGATAGATAGTGTTCAAGTTTTGCCACACAAACCTTCGATACCACGCAGGGAACCCAATTGCAATTAACTATCTTTGAGTGAACCATCGTTCAATGGTGTTAAAGTCAAAGTGGACGGACAAACAAACGAACACCATAATATTTGCATTTACTTACGATTATATTATAACTTCATGGCTAACATAATAATATGCTAGTTGTTTTTGCAAAATTGCAAAAGGAAAAGTAACCAATAAGGAGGTAGCGAAATCTCCTGTAACACGCACCTCGCCTACTCGTGTAATGTTAATCAGCCTTAGAGCTCCAAGGATAGAAAACGTACTTGATTGGTTTTCGTACTGAGTAGGGTTAATAAAAGTCTATAGGGTTTTTAAGTGACCAATTTTTTTAAATTAATTTAATCCAAAAGCGGGTTGCATCGCATGGCGAGATGTCTCTGCTACGGCATTGCATCGCAGGAGCGAAAGGTGCGGTTTAAATTAAGGGCACCGCGGTGGGCACTACTCGCCCTCGCACGCCGACTCCTCCGACCCCTCTGACTCCTCCTACCCCTCCGACCCCTTTGACTCCTCCTATCCCTCCGACCCCTCTGACTCCTCCTACCCCTCCGACCCCTCTATCTACTCCAACTCCTCCGACCCCTCCGACCCCTCCCCATGGTTCCTCGCAATACACGGTGATGTCGACTGTGGCGGAGGTGTAGTAGGCTTCGGTATTACGCGTGACGATGACCTCGTTCAACGACAATATGTCAACGGAGGGCGGCGGTGGGCCTTCGGGATCGCAAGCCTTCACTTTTAAGCCGACTGCACGATTTGGATAGCATACACTATTCTGCGAATAGAAAAATATTATGAAAAAAGTAGCTTCAGTATGGATTTATTAGGTACCATTCAAGCTTTTGTAACAGAAAACTTATATGAATCACTTAGATGATTCATTCGGCAATTTGTGCGGGGGATTGGTGCCTTTTTCAAACTTCTTGCGCAATAACATAAGTTTGTTTAATTGATAGGGATCTGGAGCACGAACAATGTATCGAGATATGAGCGGATCGACACTGAAAGTATTGAGTGTAATTTACCGATTTTATTGTTAGATTTAGAGTAAAAAATCGGCCCTTATTAAGTTTGACATTTGACACTACTTAGAATATTGCCAGGGTAATATAATAATACAAGGCGTTTTAAAAACTAAAAAAATAAATAAAAAATAGCAACTAACTATTTTTTTATTTCTTACAGGTAAGCACTTGGCCTTTATCTCACCTAATCTAAATTGTTGATAAAAATAATAGATGAGTACTTACAGCATTAGTTTTAATATCCCAAGTTTTGACTGGCGGCGGCAAGGAAAGGGGTCTCAGCGGGTGCGGTGTGCCGGACACGTCACCTGCGGGTCAGTGCGGTGGCATTGTTTAGGAATGAATGAATTAAAGATTTCAGAAATTGTTTTACTTTAAATAATTTTAAATGACGTTCTTTAAGTCTGAGCATCAATACTCTAATGATACCTCAATGATTTTTGAAATTTTATAAATGGCTCTCTCAATACTTAAATTGTTACTTATGTTGCTACGTTACTTAAATTGTGCCTATACAAGGTGTTGCAAAATTACCCGTTATACGTAAAGGTTGTTAAAGTACATCCTATCAAGAGTCCTCTGTAAATTTCTTAAAACCTTTGCATTAAGATTTAGTTTTCAGTAAAAAGAGTTATTTTAATGATTAATAAAAATATCGACTATGTTAAGGCACATGACTATTTCAGGTTCATGACGTTATGTTACCTACCAGGAGTAACGACTCCTGTCTACTCTGTACTTATACCACAGAGTAGCCTATACCTAATCTCCAGACACTGTATTCTGTGCTCCTAGTACATACACACTGGATAATAATATCCCAGATTTGGTAAACGTTGCATCGTCCGTCCAAATGACCCGGTTCACATAGCTGCGGTCAGCTTCCAGCTGCCGCAGATACCACTCGCAGAAGTTTCTTCGGAGAGCGAAATCACCTGGTGTTAACTCTTGTGTACGCCGGTAGTGGTAAGGGTGTTGACCGTCAGCTCGAAAAGTCCGCCAAACTGTGACATGGTTCATGCCAAACCTCGCCGCGGCACGCCTCGTCCTGATGGTTGGTTCGTCTTCGAAGATTTCCAACACCTCTTTTTCTCGCCTTGCATCTAACGTATTCGGACTTCCACTGCCACGTGAACGATGAAAGGATCCCGTGGAATGCAAACGTGTTGTATTTTCACGAAAACATTGGTAAGATGGTAACCGCCGCTGGTCAGCAGGTGCTCTGCCTTCAATGAAACGTTCATGGTACAAGTCACGAGCGCGAGCTAAGTTTCCATCAGCTCGTCCCACGCATAACATCATCTCGTAGTAATCGGAATTGAAGAACATAGCCATTTTCGCAATTAAAGAAACACACGAAAAACACACATATGGACGACTAAATGAAATAAAAAGAAACTCAAAAATTATGACACCGGCCGGCCTGTCAAAATTCAGGTACTTTAGAAAAAACCATGGTACGCTTTGTTTTACACGGATATTATTTCGTCTGAGATGAGAGTTTTATTCTGAGGTTTTAATGCTAGATGTCAAAATTACAGTATTTTTGCGTATAATCTTAGAGCATTAAACCAACATAATGGAAGTACATGGTACGAAGGCCTGTTGAAAACTTTCTTATGAAATTAAAATCTTACAATTAAATAATAATAACAGTAATAAAATTATTTGTTCAATCATCATCAACAAGGCTTTTACGTCTATTACAGACGATTCATGGCGTAGTAGTACATTACATAAAATTACAATTTACTTCATTGACAATCAAATTTAATTAATAACTAATTCACAACATCAGATAGTAATTTTTTATCGGATGTGTATTTATTTATAATTTTTAGTGTAAAACAAAAAATACACATATGTACACATTGATTGATGCGCGAATACCACTATGCAATTTCCTTCTGCCCGACGCTCGGCGCGGCGGCGGCCGGGCGGCTAGGCGACAGGTCTCGAAAGAAGTGTCTATGCTTCTGACTAGTTCTGACCACCTAGTAGTACGTGGTGGTCAACATTTTGTACGGATTTAATAATCTAATTTGGGTTTTTAATCTTAAAGGACACCGGCCTAATTAATCATAAAAGACTGATTACTATTTTGATATTGTTTAATTTTGATTATTGTTAGTTGTTTGTTTAGTGTAGGTAATCTACTTGTGTAAAAATAAAACATAATGTTTATTTCTGAGTTGGGCTTAAAATAAGTAAAATAGCAAACGAAAGATAAATCGGTGTGGTGTTTTGTATTATTTGTAATATTTTTAACCTGTAGTATTACACGGCTCAGCTTCAGCAGCTTGATCAAATTGATTTGTACAAAATAAAAAGCAAACTGCTTTCAAAGCACGTGTTAGAAAAAATGTTGTCAATCTATGCGGTAAAAATCAAAGTTTTCTGTATTTGGAGTTCCGTAAAAAACATTGAAAAGCCAAAATCTGCAGTCACTGCTTTCCTAGTACTACTGCTGTGTAGTTTCTGTTTGTTGGGAAACCACTCCGCATTAAAATAAGGATACGATTTACATTTCCAGAATTAACTGTTTGTGTTGTAATAACTTGTTTTACATCTGAAACCTTAGTGTAAGTTTGTAAAAGTGCAAACGTTACTATCGCGTTTGCTTTAACAGATTGAATTCTCGATCTTATTTACATACCATTACGATATATCTATTAAAACTTAACTTAAACGCGATAGTAACGTTTGCACATTTTTACAAACTTACATCCTGATGTAATGATAGACTGACGTCTGTTGAAGGCGGCACAATACGACACGTGATCGGTAGCCGATTATTGAAATGAAACCTTTTGCATGGATCTACTCGCGTTTATTGTTACTTGGTTTACAAAAATTATTTCATTTCAATGTGTAGTGTTCGCGTAAACTTTAGAAAACAATGTCAGGTAATCAAAAGAAAGGAACAAACAAGTGCGAAAAGGCAACTCCTCTCTGTTGCATCTTGGGATGATCCTACTGTCAGCATGGCAAGTGAAAACTCACCCACATATCCCATCTATCAACCGATATGTTGCGACGCTATAAAAGACTGTGTAATAATAAATAGCTATCCATCCTTTGTTCCGTTAGAGTAAAATGATTTAATTTCAATTATTATTATGCGGAACCCACTAAATAAATATTACCAAAAGTACCAGGTCAACATGATTTCTAAAAAAAGGAGGTGGGAAAATTCAATTTTAAAGATCAAACTACAGAAAGGTTTTGCGCATAAGTTATGTAAGTACCTACTTAGCTAACAGCTACGATTCTTGTTCCCGTATCTACCTATTAAACTCTCTTTTACTTCTTAGGTCGGCTTGCCAAAACTCATTAAATACGTTTAGCGCTAAACATGTTTAGAGTATCATTCTGTCTCTTTCAACTTCCAACAAACGTCGGAAATGGAATGATATTTTAAACGTGTTTAGCGCTAAATGTATTTAGGGTAGATTTAGCAACATCCAATTTATACATTTTATGATATTTATGCCAACGCCTATTTAATAAGTCGTTGCTAGTATTCTTTCGAATACAAATGAAGCACGTTTCTTGTATTTCAATATGTTTCCTTTTGATAAAATCAATAAATATAATAACACCGTGATAGCTTCCAGGATATGGCAGTTACTGCTTTTTACCGCGGTACCCTCGGTAAAAGCAATCAGTGAAAGCTGAGTTTATTTGATTTTTATTCTAGAATACGGTATTATTTGTCATCAAAAACAGTGCCATGATACTTTCAAATGTCAAAGATAGTTTTGAGACATTTCCGTGGTACAATTTATCAGCTAGAAATCTTAATTTTTGGCAAGAAACATCAAGCATAAAATATAATTTCTTCAAAGTTCCTAAACAAAAAAGACCTTGCTTGGCATAAATAATACTTTTTATTTTATTTATTGCCCTATTAAGTAATAGCAGATTGTAGAATAGACATTTTTATTTCCACTTTTGGATTTTATATAACACAACTATCGTTAATTTGTGAGTCGGTATAAGATGAAAGCAAAGCCTATTACCGACACTATTTACCGACCGAAAAATTAACAACCCTCGTTATTAGCACGTATGAGAACCTATTACCGAGTGATATGGGTCGGTAAAACATGCTCATAGTTAATGCATTTCCGATGTAAGTATTTATATTTTTTATTTCAATATAGTTACTTCTACACTCTGTAATACCATTTCAGTACAATGTTTTATCAACGAGTGAATAAAATTTTTCGTCACTCGGAAACAGCTTCCTATAGGAAACTATTACCGAGTATAGACGAGTGACTACCCTCGGTAAATACCTCGGTATTAACTGATCGGTATGTGAGGACCCTCGTTATTACCCGCAGTTGTCTTTCTGATTTAAAAAAATATTTTTCAGTTATGCAAATAAGTATATAAAGCAAAATATAGTATTAATAAATAAATAAAAAATTAACTTCAGAGAAAAAATATATTTATGGGCTTAGCACATTTACTAATGCGTCTTTCCTGACTGTCAATTTGAAATGTCGTTATCACCTGCAATTACCTTAGCTGGTGAGACGTCGACAGCACACGTCATCGTGGACATACGCACAGACCACGGCTTACTTCTTGAACTTATGCTCAAGCGAGTAGCCGGGATACTTAAGGTAGGCTACGTCCAACGGTTTCACTATCTTCTTCTCAGTAAGAAAGAGTAAGTGTGGCTTTTCGGTCTCGAGATGGTAGTGGACCGGTTGGAGGTTTGAGTGCAGACCTCGGATGTTAGTGAGGTGCACTTTGATTGGGAGGAAGTGCAGCCGTTGTACAAACGGCTGCACCTCAAATCAAAGTGCACCTTACTTTTTAAAACTTTCTGCTTCATATTAAGGTGAGGTGGTTTTGCTGGGGTTTCAAAAGCCAGCGAGGCGCAGTTTGGTTGCCAAACACGGCACTCGTAATCTTTAATGTACTAATGAAAAAACTCATGTGGAGACCGCGGGGGCGCCCGTGCCCCCCTGGGAATTGCCACCGGGTCCTTCCTTCCAGTCGCCAACTGGCACGGTGGAGCCATTCCAGGATTTTTCACGGGGCAGCCTGTCGTACGTGGCTGGCGCACTACTTGGGCCCCCTATTGCCTGCAGTCGGCCAACGGCTAAAACCGTGCCACGCATCCCGCTACCCTCCACGATGAGCTTTCCAACACAGATTTGATCAGAGTCCGAGAACGGTCCTTTTGAAGCTACTGCTAGCCATCAAGCTCCCAAAGTCACTGGCATTTCTACTACGCTACGACGGAACACTGCAAGCTGCTTGACGTCAGACTTAAATAGGAAGGTGATAGCAAGCCAGGTGGACCCTTTCGAGCCCTACCACCGCTATTGGGGATTTTCAGCCGCCTCTACTTGACAGGGGAGACGTTGCCCGGGGCGGACTGCTAGGAGGTAAATCCCCAACCACCCCAAATCTAAGACAAAAGTGATGGTGTTCGAAAGAGATGAAGAAATAACTGACTGTACGGTAATGATTGGTTACTCCGTGATCATGGCGTGTGCAACTGCGCCGCAATATCAGGGACTCGACAACAAATCAAAACATGGTAAAAACCCCGCTTTTTGTAATATTTACAGTAAAATGTAAATTGCTAAGTTGAGAAGCGTTTTTCAATTAAGCACATTACATTATTTTGTATTATTTAGTTGTTTTTAAAAAATCGTGTCTAAAAAATGAACTTTAAGTTCAAAGACAAAGAGTTCAAATTGGTGATGAAAATTGACGAGTTTTAGGTCATTTTGACGATTATTGGGACAAAGCCGTCGACTATTGGTACATATGGCACATTTTTTAATTGATTAAATATCTAATTTTTTTGCTGTGTTTCACCGATAATAATGCAATATTTTCTAAAAAGATGAATAAATTGTTTACCTCGCCATGCAATCAATTTTTTTCTAAGTCAACTGGTTTTTACGTGGGAGGGCTGCAAAGTCAACTTATTTCAGAACCTGACGAGTAATGGGCCGTTTACCTTAGCACCCACCACTTCAGTTTTAGGGAGCTCGCCCACGAGCGACAATCGCTGAGCGATTATTTTGTAGTAGAATATGGAACATATAGAATTCAATACTTCAACGCCCACCGGCTACAAAAAGTCGCTCTAGAACAAAATCGCTGCCTCCCGGGCGACGCGATTGTCGATGTGAGGGAGCTCGCCCACGAGCGACAATCGCTGAGCGATTATTTTGTAGTAGAATATGGAACATATAGAATTCAATACTTCAACGCCCACCGGCTACAAAAAGTCGCTTTAGAACAAAATCGCTGCCTCCCGGGCGACGCGATTGTCGATGTGAAATGGAACGTTCGGAAATGTACCTAGCAACGCAGACGCACACTACTCAGCGACAGTCGGCCGCGTACTCTAGCTAAGGAAGGACGTGTCTTGACAATGGGTGTCGATATCGACATTTTAATCGAAGAAGTAAAAAAGCGGCCTGCCTTATACGACACAGGATTGCAAGAGTATCACGATTGCAATAAAAAGAAAATGTTATGGGAAGAAATTTGTTTAAAATTGAATAGTAGATGGGCAACGTTTAACAAGACAGAAAAAGCAAATTTCGGTAGGTGGATCTAATTTATTAAAAAATCTTAGTAGGTATTATTTAGAAATTATAAAATCAATTATTGATTTGTTAGAATAAATAATTTTCTAAATCCGTACAAAGTAAGTAAGTAACGGTTTACTGTCGAATTGTCAGTCATTTTGTGTAGGTACGTTGATAGGTGAATTTTACTTATTCTTAAGTGATTTTTATTACGAAATATTTTCAAGGAAAATTACACTTGAAAATACGTTGATAGGTATTTTTATTAGTGTTTGAGGCACGAAACATAGCAAGCGCCTCGGGCGCGCGCCCCGTGCGTGCGTCGCGTTTTGGTCGCTCAATCAAATGGAGAACACAAAAGGGTCAAAATATTACTATCAAATACACCTAAAATCGAAGCGTAGATCATGTACATAACATTAGTTTCTATTTCACTTCAATACATGCAGTATTTCTGAAGTTATAATGACGACAAATTGAAGCCCTTTTTTGAATTTCCGAGATAACGAGCGCGACTATGACGTCACACCTCCGCCGGTCAGCCCGCGACGACCGCGACACGGCGCGGCGCTCGATCCGCTGCGTTGACCCTACTAAAATACGCGCGTCTCGTTTAATTTTGTTTAATATTTAAAAAACTTTTTCGGTTGAAGTCTTAGATCAGCATGACGAATATGAAATAATCCCTTTAGTAATCTCTGAGAAATTATTGGATCAACCCAGAACCTTCTTTTTTTTCTTCTGTTCTTCAAATATAACCAGAAACACACCTCTCTATGTAAATCCATGACGTGCACTTCCCACGATAGCCAGCGACAAAGTGACGCAAGTGTGCGTTGAGTCGCTCACAAAATCGCTTACAAAAGTCGCCGAAAAAGTAGTTGCGATTTTGTGAGCTACAAAAAGTAGTACGTGGGCGAGCAGCCTTATGTATAGCTACTGACATTTCAGGCCTAACGGTTTTTTTTGAAACAAGTTGTATATAATATATAATATACGAAGCATTAACTGCAATAAAACCGGCCTGCATACACTATTAGAACGGGCGCAGATGGACTGGGATCAGATCATATTAACCGGATGTTGGCTTACACGTTCCTATCAAATTCCAACTATCGTGGCTTACCACTACGCGGCTACGCGGCTAAAGTTATATAATTTACATTAACGACAAATTACAACTTGCAACAGAAGAACCCGACTTAACTGACTCGAACTGCTTAAATCGGGATACAATAATAATAGCTATCTATCGGCAACCTAGTTACAAAAACCTTTACAGATTTTATGAATCATTAATTCAGTTATTAGTTACTTAAACATTCAATTTTAAAAACGTTGTTTTGCCAGGAGACATTAATATAGAAATTTATAAAATCTATAACCTATAGGGATAGGGCAGACAGTAGACAAACAGACAGACAGTAGGGTAGACAGGTAGATAATCTTGTAATGTGATGGTGTTTCAGGCAAATCACTACATAGTATAAAACAAAGTCGCTTTCTCTGTCCCTATGTCCCTTTGTGTGCTTAGATCTTTAAAACTACGCAACGGATTTTGATGCGGTTTTTTTAATAGATAGAGTGATTCAAGAGGAAGGTTTATATGTATAATACATGCATATAGTAGAGCAACACTGATAATATCAGCATTGCAACCGTGCGAAGCCGGGGGCGGGTCGCTAGTAGTACTATATAACAAAATTATGTGCAGCGAAATAAAACTTCTGGAGTTTGAACATTCTTCTAACGTTTCTGGGATTTTGATATTGGTACTGTTACAATTTGGAAATATAATGGTAACTCAACATCCTGGAGCGAAAGTAACTCAAGTAGTTTGCATTCAATAAAGTTAAATTAGTGAAGTTAAGTAAAAAATCTTCATACCTTTGATTTTCGTTGTGCAGTGTTTGTCAGCGCTGATGCCGACGAGAAGCGCGCACAGCGCGATGAACGTCTTCACCGCTGCGGCCATCTTGTACTGTTGTCTGGATTAGAGGATGAGTGCCGTGCTACTGATCCGAGCTCTATTTATACGTGAATTTACATTTCAATATAATTAGCCGTATAAAGTCACGCATTACACCATAACATTTTAATCTTAATGAAATGTGTTAAAATCAATTAGTCAGGGCTACCGAAACTATTCGATTAATAAAAGTAGTCTTGAAATTATGAAATCATTTAAACGGGAGATACAGCTGATCATCATCATCATCATCATCGGCCTATCTTAATCCACTGCTGGACATAGGCCTCCCCTAATGAGCGCCATAGCGCCCTGTCCTCAGCTTGACGCATCCAGCATCTGCCTGCAGTCTTTCGCAGGTCATCATCCCTGGCCGGAGGTCGTCCTACACTACGTTTACCGAGTCGTGGTCTCCACTCAAGAACACGTTTACCCCAGCGGTTGTCGGTTCTTCGCCAGATATGGCCGGCCCACTGCCACTTCAACTTGCTAATTCTTAGAGCTATGTCGATGACTTTGGTTCTCTGTCGGATGCACAGAACACAGAAAAAGGTTAGAAGTCGTAAGTGGGCTGAACCCGCGCGCCACTCATATGAGCGAATACTCATATCCAGTTTGATACTTGTGTTGCAGTGATTTGATACTTCTTAGTCGTTCGCGAACTATCGAGCTGTGATTTTGCAAAATAGTTACATAGATATGCCTTCTTGTGCTATTTTGACCTGCAGAAAGCAAACTAAAACATCTAATGTTACACATGGAAACATTTCTTTTCACCGGTAAGTTCGTATTTAGGGCGCCTTCAAATTAGTGGCGTGAAGAAGCGCAACAGAGGCGCTTCCAAAGAGAAGCGCGACTGTGGCGCAGCAGACGTGTGTCTGTAATGCTTTGGCAAATTCTAGTGATGTTCGACAGTTACGCAATGGATTCCGACGAAGAAGCATTACTCTTGTTACTTTTGTTACAAAGGAAAAAGAGATTAAAAAGGGCATGCAGGCCACACATTAAAAAACGTTCCTTACCTTTATTTTGTCTAAATAATTATAGTGAATATAACAAGATACGCCAATATAATGATCAAAAGTTCAAAAATTACTTTAGAATGAACAGAGACCAGTTTACAGAGTTACTTTAAATTAGAGATGGTTATATTCGTCGAGAAAACACGTCCTTCAGAAACACTATTTCTACAGAAGAAAGGCTCGCAATTACGTAGAGGTAAGTAAAAGTCAATCATTTCTAATCATATAAAACTGTATTTTACATGGTATCTAAATTTAATTCAACTCGTTGCCCGTCATGGAGTCAGAAAAGAAATCTTCATAAATGGATTGCGATGTACTATCATCTGTAACCGCATAAATAGCTGTATTCGGCCGAGATGATGTTTTACCTTTCCGTAGTGTTGCGAATCATAACTAATATTCGGGTCCGTATTAATAAATCGGCGAATAAGTCCTATAATTTCGTATTTCGCGTCAGTTTTAAGATGATGTGGGATTTTTAAAAAATCATCTATCAATGAGAGCAAAAAACATTTATCGCTTTCGTTTTCTAGCGACGATTCTTTTTTATTAATTTTTTCAGTCAAAGCCTTTATAGCTTTACTAGTTTCATCTTCGTCCAAGTCTGCAAACTTTCTTTTTCTAGACGATAGCGTTTCACTCACAGGCGGCCTAGTATCACGCAGTTTTGAAAGAAATTGCAGCTTATCAAAATGAATATATTTTCTGTGTGATGTAGCTCCTGACCCACTTTTTAATGTTTTTTGTTTATTTAACTCTCGGAAGTAGCAATCCTTAAAACTTTTCCATTTTCTTTGAAGTTCAGCAGCTGTAAAAATATATATTTAAATAATGTAAATGTTGAACCTTTTATTGATAATGGAACAATTCGGTAGGTAAAGTAATTTTTAAGGTATACTTTTTAAGTTAAGGCTTGTTAAGAATGGTAAAAACGCCAAATGATTTTGGAATCCAATATACCTAGGTAACATTTTACTTTACATAGGTACCAAATTGTAAAATGCAAAATACATATAAATAAAAAAAAAACATTTTTTTTTCAGGTATTTAGCATCAGGTTCCAGCCTTATTAGTATACACCACTCTTATCAACGGGGCCTTTCAACAGTTTGCGGGATTGTGAATGAAACGTGTCAAATAATCTATGAAGTTCTAAATGCTAGTTATATCCCAAAACTAAATCGAGATGACTGGTTAGGTATCGCAAACGGATTTTTTAATAAATCCAATTACTTTCCTAATTGTTTAGGTGCCATAGATGGTAAACATATACGAATTATCCAACCACAACATTCTGGATCTTTGTATTATAATTATAAAAAATATTTTTCTCTTGTAGTTTTAGCTGTGTGTGATTCTAATTATTGGTTCACCTATATATATGTTGAGTCGTACGGCAAAGCAGCGGATTCACAGATTTTCAAAAATAGTGACTTCTATAGAGAGCTTCAGCAACAAAGACTTGACATCCCAAACAGCGCATCGATTGATAATAGTGAAGAGTTACTGACCTTTGTTTATGTCGGGGACGAAGCATTCGTTATCAGTAGTTTTATTCAAAGACCTTATAGTGGCAATCATTTAAGTCGACAACAGAAAATATTCAATTATCGACTGTCAAGAGCGCGGCGGTACATTGAATGTACGTTTGGTATGATGGCCAATAAATTTACAATATTGCATAGACCAATCAATGTCAATATTAAATTCGCTGAAAATATCGTTCGAGCTATTTGTGTTTTACATAATTATATCATTAAAACAAAAATAATTCATGAAACCAGTAACACTTCAATATCATCAAAATACCACGCTGGTAACATTTCCAATAAGCAAGTACAAATTAGTGCTTTAGACATGCGATACAAGTTAGCTGCTTATTTTATCAGCCCAGATGGCGAATTACCATATCAAGATAGACATATATAAATAACTTACCTGCTTGATTTTTCTCAGCCGTAGATTTAATTTCGAAATTCTCAATTTTGTTGCACAAAAATTCCCATGCATTTTTCTTATGTATGCGATTCGAATAACTTTCAGAACTAGCATCCCATATTGCAGGGTGATTTTCAACTTCCTCAATAAACACATCAATGTCAAACTGATCTGCATTCATATTGATGTTCAATAATAATTAAAAGCGTATCACTTCCTTATGCAAAAATGACGTGCACGTGTTGCGGTAGTGGCGCTGCGACTGCGCTTCTAGAAATTGTATGAAAACATGTAGTGGCGTGGCTAGCGCGCCACAGTGGCGCCACTGCAGCGCTTCCTCGCGCGTCTAATTTGAAGGCGCCCTTACTGTTTAATTAGTAAAAAGTAAAATAAAAATCAACAATCTCAATAAAAATATACATTGCTTGTTGAAAACATAGTCAATGTAAATTACGTCGTTTCCAGAAAGCAATGTACATTGTTTTGTGCAATTGTGCAAAAATAGTGCAGTGCAAGGTTATCGTACCAACATTTATCGAGAGAAGCTCGATGGCGCAGCGGCTAGCGCGTTCGGCTTGCGATCTTGCCCGCTAAGCAACTTTCGCTATGCCGGGTCGCCTGATGGGTGACCAATTAAAAACATCTCGAGCTCCTCCGTGCTTCGGAAGGCACGTTAAGCCGTTGGTCCCGGTTGTTGTCGTAAGATGGCAGTCGTTAAAACCCACCAACCCGCATTGGGCCAACGTGGTGGGTTATGGCCCAATATCCCCACGTGCTATTGTTCACATGGGAGGCCTGTTCCCAGCAGTGGGACGTTTATAGGCTGATGATGATGATGATGATGATTTATCGATAGTCCGGTTTCTGGTAATAGTATTGTTTGAAGACATGATAAGAGAGATACTTATCTGTAATAACTTTTTAGTTTTCCCTCGGAAATTAATACAAAATTAAAATGGATCGACGCGACGGGGCGGATGGATTGGGTTCCCACCAAATTAAGCACGATCTGTTCAATACATTTCTCAGATGATGTATCCGAAATTAAAAAATCTGGAAGACGTTATCTGAAGTCTGACGCAGTACCAACTAAAGAAATTGTTAAGTTGTATTCTGGACCTTCTGAAGTACGTATTGTCATAAAAAATATTGTTTAGTTTTAATTTTATTTTGGTTAGTTTCTATTACAGACTTTCTATTTTCAGACATCACAGTCAAATTTACCATCGACGTCTACAGTAAATCCAACTACATAAAACATTATTAAAATAAAACAAAAAACCCGACTGACAATCAACCAGATGGATACAATCACCAACCATCTTTGGTTTGATTTGGTTGAGTGCGGATTTAAGTGAGCTAGCCACGGCCACTTGGTTGATGATTGTCCCCGTCTGCGACAACTATCAATATTCAATGTATTTATAAATACTCATTTAAATACTCTGGTATCGTAGAGCTTGTTTTTTTCTTTTCAGTTTTTTCTTCTTGCAGTAATTTTTTATGTTAGTCCGGTTTTTACGAGTATATAATTGTTTTTCATATAGTGGTTTTAGTAGTCTGGTTTTTTGTTTTATTTTAATAATTTGGTTTATTTCATACTTTTTAGTTTTGTAAAGTAAATAACCAAGCATTTCAAAACCTACATAAAATAATTATATTAAAACGCCTTACTCTTTTAAATAGCAAAGTCAGCAATGAAACTCTTGACGTCTAGTACTTTTGACTGACAAGTTCTTTGAGTTTTTTAAACATGAGAATACTCGTAAAATCTGCTAATATTCCCGAAAACAAAACACCATAAAACATTGCTGTACCTAAATGAAAATTATGAACTATTTAAATAAAACAACTTTTACGGATCTACTCGCGTTTATTTTACTTTACACATTATTTAATGTTTATCCTGACGTTTCGAATCCTTTGCAGGGTCCGTGATCACAGGGAGACTGAGATGTTGGTCATCTCATAATTAGTAGTAGCTTGTATACCCCCATTTAAATTTAATCAGGTGCATTCCGTTTTACGCAGAAAGAGCTTACAGTATCTTTTGGTCTGGCAGTATGGTGTTGGGGCTGGGATTTAATATTTTGTATGATGGGGTCCCAGGCTGGTGGTAGACTCCAACCATCTTCTCTATTAAAATTAGGATGTTTTTTAATTTCAATAGCCTCGCGTATCATCCTAGGGATGAATCGTTGTTCTCTAGCGAGCACTTGTGGTTTATCAAATCTGATGTAATGGTTGGGCCCCTCTAGGGAATATTCGCATACTGCAGACTTATTTTCGCGCCTATGCTTGACGTCGGCTATGTGTTCTTTAACGCGGGTTCCTATACTTCTTTTTGTTTGCCCGATGTAAGAGAGCCTACAGTCGCAGTCCAGTTTGTACACGCCTGCATCTTGAAGGGGTATGTTGCACTTGACAGGTCGTAAGAATTGGTCGATCTTCATCCGCGGCTTAAAGTAAGTGTTGATTGAAGCTCGCTTTAAGATATGTCAATCTTGTCAGTGACACCTTTCACATATGGAAGTACAACAGGTTGGCGCTCGACTGTGGTTAGTTTATTGCGTTTTCTGTGGCGAAGCCGTGGTACTTTCAGTTTATTATTCTGTAGTACGCGCTTGACATGCTGAAGCTCAGCAGCCAGGTGTTGGGTGTCACAGATGCTGCGGGCTCTCTGAAACAAAGATTTCCCTACACTAGCCAACTGTCTAGGATGGATAGTGAAAGTATCATCTACGTACCGCTTGTAGAACCTAGGGGTTACCAGTGCTGTGCTCAGGGCCCTCTCCTCGAAGTCTTCCATAAAGATATCGGCAACGACGGGCGAAACCTTCCTTTCTGCCCTAAACCACCAAAACTGTATGGGTTACCAAAAATTTACAAACCCGAGGCTCCGCTACGCCCTATTGTAAGCCAGATCGATTCGCCAACTTACCGACTGGCCCGGCATCTAGCTAAGATTCTTTCACCACTTAGCACAACAGCTTATGTGAAGGATTCCTACCAATTTGTCAACAATATCAAATACCTATATCTTGTTGACAATGAAACTATGGTTAGTTTTGATGTGCAGTCCTTATTTACATGCCTACCAGTACAAGACAGTACAGACTAAAAGAACAAGATATGCCTGATGAATATGCAATACTATTAGAGCATTATCTAACATCTGGCTACCTTTTGTGGAATGACATTTACTACCTGCAAGTAGAGGGTGTCGCCATGGGTTTCCTGTTTCGCCTGTCGTCGCCGATATCTTTATGGAAGACTTCGAGGAGAGGGCCCTGAGCACAGCACCGGTCACCCTAGGTTCTACAAGCGGTACGTAGATGATACTTTCACTATCCTACCAACTGATAAAGTATTTGCCTTTCTAGATCATCTTAACTCCATACATCCAAAAATACAATTCACAATGGAGTTAGAGGCAGATAGTAAGCTGGCTTTCTTAGATACTTTAATCATCAGGAATCCAGACCATAGTCTGAGTCACACAGTGTTCGTAAAGTAACCCATAGAGATAGGTACCTCAATGGTGATTCTCACCACCATCCTAGACAGTTGGCTAGTGTAGAGATATCTTTGTTTCAGAGAGCACGCGGCATCTGTGACACCCAACACCTGGCTGCTGAGCTTCAGCATGTCAAGCGCGTACTACAGAATAATAAACTGAAAGTACTTCGGCTTCGGCACAGAAAGCGCAATAAACTAACCACAGTCGAGCGCCAACCTGCTGTACTTCCATATATGAAAGGTGTCACTGACAAGATTGGCCATATCTTAAAGCGAGCTTCAATCAACACTTACTTACAGCCGCCGATGAAGATCAACCAATTCTTACGACCTGTCAAATGCAACATACCCCTTCAAGATGCAGGCGTGTACAAACTGAACTACGACTGTAGGCTCTCTTACATCGGGCAAACAAAGAGAAGTATAGGAACCCGCGTTAAAGAACACATAGCCGACGTCAAGCAAGGCGCGAAAATAAGTCTGCAGTATGCGAACATTCCCTAGAGGGGCCCAACCATTACATCAGATTTGATAAACCACAAGTGCTCGCTAGAAAACAACGATTCATCCCTAGGATGATACGCGAGGCAATTGAGATTAAAAAACACCCTAATTTTAATAGAGAAGATGGTTGGAGTCTACCACTAGCCTGGGACCCCATCATACAAAATATTAAATCCCAGCCCCAACACCATACTGCTAGACCAAAAGATACTGTAAGCTCTTTCTGCGTAAAACGGAATGCACCTGATTACATTTAAATGGGGGTATACAAGCTACTAATTATGAGATGACCTCGGACCCTGCAAAGGATTCGAAACGTCGGGATAAACATTAAATAATGTATAAAGTAAAATAAACGCGAGTAGATCCGTAAAAGTTGTTTCATTTAAATGTGTAGTGTTCGCGTAAACGTTAGAAAACAATATACAAAGATTTGCTATTTTGTTTAAACTTTTATTTGTATACCTTATCTAAGGTGGAAATGTAGTGAAACTAACAAATTTATAAATTTTCATCATTAACATACTAACATAGTAGAATGAAACAAGTAGGCCGACTCGGCCCCCGAGCGAGCGATAATCACCTAAACTTTTAGGGCTGTCGCTTTTAATTAGGTATCTACATATAAAATAAGAACATACTTAGAAATATGAATTCATGGATTCCAGAGAACCCCCGATCTACCTAAACGTTGTTTATCAACTGTACAACACAACAACTTACAATAGGTAAGTAGGTAAGGTCAACAGCACATCACGGTAAACACTTGCAGTTCGATATTAGTACTTATGCCCACAACATAAGAGCGGTACAAAGTCCAAAGTACCTAATTAGTCCCTTGTTTTCACGGTAGGGTGTGCCGTGTAATCTAATAAATTAAACTTACAAATCCTTAGGTACATGTATTTACCTCTCTAATCCACGAAATCTGAAGCAGAACTTAATTCTTTCGGTACCTAGTAAATAACTAACACAAAATAATGTAATTAGGTTAGGCAGGAGGTACTCACCGTTCTTGTTCGGTAGGTAAGGTAAAGAAGGACAATTCTGGATTTGACAAGCTGCTATTTAGACATCCGTAAACACTGCAATATCTCCTGAGTTTTTTTGTAGCCATCGTTGACTTACGTTTCACAAATTATATATAACCTACGAGCGGCAGCGGCGCGGCGGGCGCAGCGACGAAACAAGCAGGCGCGCGCGGCATTACGTGGCTCAGTCGCGACTGGCGCAGCATTATTAGCAATAAACTTTGTCAGTGTGTGCGTGCGACGATGCGTACGGACGGGTTGGCTCGGCTGCGCTCACATACAAGCCGCGCTCGGTGCGTATGTATGAATGAAGATGGCCTACTTGTTTCATTCTACTATGCCGTTATGCTACCGGGAAGGCTGACGTAAGCGCTGAATTTTGTCACTGCTTTTTGATTTTTTGAAATGCTTTAGAGCGACATTAGTGCCATCTATCCAAAGGTATTAACCGATGGAAATTTCAAAAAATCAAAAAGCAGTGACAAAATTCAGCGCTTACGTCAGCCTTCCCGGTAGCATAACGGTCAGTGCAGCCGCCAGGATTGCGGAAGACCCAGGTTCGATTCCTGGCTGGGTCAGGTGGGAGTTTAATTTTTTCACTATATTTTATATAAATATTTAATTCAGCTAAGTGTAGCAATTAACACTTTAAAATAAAAGTAAATAAAAATAATCAACAGTAGGTATAATAATATTTTTAGCTTAGATTATAAGATTTTTAGTTAGGTTTGGTTCGGTTACTATGATGACAAAGCAAGTTTCAATGGGTTAGTATCAAATGGTCAAAAACGCAAGTGGTCTACGTATAGACCAAAGAGATTCAATAGGTTAAATGTCTTTGGTATAGACCGATTACGTATTCGACTATCTGCTTTACCAAAATAATTTTTAGGTAGGTGAGTTCATGCCGTAGACCACTTGCGTTTTTGACCATTTGATACTAACTCGTTTAAATGTAGATTAAACTCGAAAACAACTGAGTCATTCTCATTACATTACACAATATGACATAATCAAACACAAAGCCGGAACGTACTATGGTAATATGGTTACTATGAAAGACTACTAATAGTAGTAGGTACTATAAATAATCTTTATATTGGGTCCTTACCTATGAAATTGACGTTTTTTTCTCACTTATTAATAGGTGTATTACTTCTCAAAGTCAATACCATTTGTTAATATTATTATACACCTTAATTAGGACTATGTTACTTAGGCTTCAGTGAAACAAACACACTACTCTACGTTTTTTATAGTGTTAACATAAATAGATGCCAAGAAAATTAAAAAAAACGTTAGTATGAAAAATATAATTTTATAAAAAATCACCATACAAAACGTCGATTTCGTAGATAAGGACCTAATATAATATCCAACAACAGGACGGAAGGCCTTCATCATTGAAATCAGGTCATCGTTACAATTTAGGGAATTCAATCCCACATCAAAATCTTAATCCCGCGAGCCTGAAGGATTGTAGTCATCATTCCCGCGGATCCGCGGGATTAGCGGAATCGAAAAAACCCAATTTTTGCTATAAATAAATTTGAGATGGTTAGTTATATATATAACACATCACGAATTTCTAGCTGTTAAAATACCATTTTATCTGTCGATTAATAAGCCTAAATTGATGTATTGGTGTTTTCAACTAAGTAATTAAAATAATTTGTAGAGTGTTAATCTGTTTTTACTCTGTAATATTTTTAGTATTTCTTTCAGTCCTGGATTTCTAACTGCTGATTCTACAGCTCAAATAAAACAAATTTTCAAATATTATTTTGATTTTAGTTCTCGTCTCCAAAAAATAGCATAGATTTCATTAGAAGCCGGTGTGGTCTGTATTCAATTGTACATAGAGACTAAAATCAGTTGCTGACCTACTTTTAATGATTTAGAACAAAAAAGGGTCACGGTTACTGTCGAACACTACTGGTGGTACCACTACCCTAGACCACTTACATCTATCCCAGATACACTTGACCAATGTCATATACCATTTCCAGCTCAACCCTCAACACACGGTCCCCACAATAGTTGACGAAGGGTTCCCGCTTTGGGAGTCCCGCGCGATCGGCCGCTACCTAGCGAACAAGTACGGCAGGGCCTCAGGCTTGTACCCTGAAGACCTTCGGGCCAGGGCCGTCGTCGACCAGAGGCTGGACTTCGACCAGACGCTGTACTTTCGGTTCTCAGCATATTTCGTAAGTTATTTTTTTCCGTTTCACCTGATTTTAGGATATTGAGTCCAAATGCGAGTGTAGTGGGATCATGCCACACTAGCCGACTTCACCTAGCCTTGTTGTTCACACTTAATGTTTAAAGAACCTTTTTTATTCCCTAAAAGGGAATCGCTGTGCAATAATCATTTCACCTGATTTCAATAATTGGCGATAAGGCTGCACTAATGAAAAGCTGGCTAGCTTAACACTAAATGTCGGAACACATCTAGCACTGATAACAGAGTTGATATGACGACAGAACCAACTAGCTATGCTGTCTTACGCATACACCGGAATTAAGGGCGAGGGCGACCTCCGATTAAGTGGTTTATTTCGTCCCCTTAATTCTAGTTATTACGAGGCCCGATGGCCCCCCCATCGGGCCTCGTAATAACTAGGTAACCTAACTTAGTACCATCCCGTGACGGGGACATGACCACGAAAAGGACATGACCCAGCACCGTTTACAAAGCGTTACCTGCATTCAAAGAACTCTATTTTTCTTGTAATGAGTAACTGTCGTTACATTTCTAAATTTACTTTCTCTGTTCTCAATATTCACACGCCTACACATCAGAATATCACTAACTGTCTAATTTCCTCAATAGACTTGGTTCATTATGTCTAAGGCATACGGTTGAACGTTAAAGGGGGGTTAAAGTTACTCGCGTCCGTAGGTTTACCCTTGAGACCCTACACGTGACCCCTGGGTGGTGCTAAATGAGTGACACTGTCTGAGTGGTAGAGCCACGCTGCGTTGCAGCACGAAATGGGCCGCATCCGCAATACTACCCTCTCACAGAATATCGGCGTGAAACAATGGCACTCGTTGCTGTTGTGTTTCGTCCGGTGATTGAAAGTACTGGAGGCCCATCTCTCACCCCTCCCCCTTCCAATTCCTACTCCCTCCTCAAGATCCAACTCCTTCCTCAAGGCCGGCAACGCATCTGCGATTACTTTGGTTTTGCGGGTGTGCATGGGCGGCGGTGATTACTTTCCATCAGGTGACCCGCCTGCTTGTTTGCCTCCTTTTAACATAAAAAGAAAATTGAAGAAAATTGACAGTTCTGACTTTTGGCACAAAATAAGGAGAGACTATTTTGTTGTTTTGGAAACTCTGATGTGCAGGCATCTGTACCATCACCATCCAAAATTATAATTGATTGACAACGACTCGCCAGTACCCACAACTGTTCGGCGAGGCGCCCGCCGACAAAGCTGTTCTCAAGAAGCTGGAAGACGCACTGGGCATCCTCGAGCAGTTCCTTGAAGGGCAGCGGTACGCCGCGGGTGCCGAGCTCACGCTGGCCGACCTCGCGCTGGTCGCCACCGTCTCTACCATAGATGCTGTTGATATAAGCCTCAAACCGTACCCGAATGTCGAGAGGTAAGTACAGCAAAGATAGTAAAGACGCTGAGTAATTATCATCGTTATCAGCTCATTTTTGTGTCCCCACTGCTAGGGCACGAGCCTTCCTTACGGATGGATAGGAAGAATGGGCCATAAACCACCACGCGGGCCCAGTGCGGTGCGGTGGTTGTTAACGATGGCTAATGCAGCCGGGACCAACGGCTTTACGTGCCTTCCGAAGCACGGAGGAGCGCGAGATTATAAATTTTTGGTCACCCATTCTATGACCGGCCTTTGCGACAGTTGCTTAAGTTCAGTCATCGCAGACCGAGCGTGTTTACAGTGGTAAACGCCACTGCGCCACCGAGCTCGACATTGGCTACGTGCAAACCGCGCCTTATAAAAACAACATTTTCAACATACAACCAATGCTTCACTTTCATGGCCTATTTCCAAAGCGCTTGGTGTCACCCCCTGCTATGGCCCGTTCTGTGGTGTATCCATCCACAGGAGGCTCGTGCCCCAGTAGTGGGGACATAAATCTGCCCCCGATAGTTAAAAAGTCGCATCTAACAAAAAGTCAAAACGGAGAAAAAAATGTTTGAATGAATGAAACGGGAAATCGTCTACTGTTCTTAAGTAAAGGAAAATAATTACATGTTGAAAATTTTGAATATTAGCATCGATATTTGTCTTTGATTTCCATTTATAAAATGTAATGTTTTTTTTAATGATTTAATTAGAAATAATTAAAAACGCTTTCATCTAATGTGAAATATTTATTATCATAAAATTGGCTTTTGAAACAAACAACAAAAAGTCCTTATCTATGGCAAAGTAACATAAAAAATCCAAAATAAATGTCATTTATTCTTGATATGAGTTCCACTTAAGAATCAAGTAGTTATGTACTTGTGAGATAATAAAAAGGCGCAATGACAAAAATGCGCCCGGGAAAATCTTACTTTACGAAGTAGAAAAGGCGGAAGTGGCAGATGTTGATTTTTTTCCTTAGTTTTTATGCTGTTTCCAATTACTGTGTAAGGCGCAAATGGGTATATGCGCCTTTTTAATTTCTTCTTATAAATTGGATCACTTAAGCGTCTTTCAAATTTCCTAACTTACACAAAAATATCAGACCAAAAGGGCATTTATACGTAAATGTGACTTTTCAATTAAGCTTAAGGCAAATTCGTCTTTTCATCTTCAATTAAGTGCAAAAAAGTGTGCAGAAGCGCCTTTTTTTGTTGCGCTAAAACTGCAATGGAACGAGATAGACAATTATAAAAAATATAGGAATAAGCGCCTTTTTTGCCTGATTCCGGCAATGTATGTAACTCAATTTGGCAAAAAATGTTAGATACGTCTTTTCAATTAACTGGGGCAGAAATGAGCTGATGATGGTGATGAGTTAACAGAATATTACAGTGGGCCTAGCCCGAACTTGTTAGTTCAATTTACGAGCAACTTTCGCAAAAGTAGTCATCGGATGGGTGACCAAAAATTTAAAATTATACAACATCTAATCGTATCTTTTTACAGATGGTTCGAATTGGTGAAGAGCACCGCACCGAACTACCAAAAAGCGAACGGAGAAGGCATCGACATGTTCAAGGCGTTGGTTGCCCAACTCAAAGCCAAGACTGAACTCTAAGTTTTTTATCAATCATTAAAGTTTTTTGTTTATCCACATTTTATTATTTATTTGAATTTTAATATTATTTTATAACCTTACTTAAGGTATAGACTTCTATATAAGAATAAAAAGAACGAGACGTTGATTTGATTTAAAGATTTGGGTGAGACATTTGCTCAGCAGTGGGATGAAATGGGTTAACTAAAAAGGAACCTACTTTCCACTATTGATAGACTCACTAGGGATTTAAAAAGGCCAAAATCAGGAGTTCTAGGTAAGATATTTGCGGACATAGTTGGAAAGTGACGAATGTGTCCGGGATTAGGATCCCGGACACATTCCTATTTTAGTATTGTATTTTTTGATTTCTCGTAATTTCTTTTCTTTAATTGTTGTATCGTATGATTATTTACATATAATTATACGCAAATTTTGTTGCGAACAAATTATAAATTGAAAAAAGACAAAGTGTTGAAAAAATAGTGTTGAAAAAATTCCACGAGCGGGATTCGAACCCGCACCCCATGATCTACATCATTAGTAGTTGTCGACATTGAGTAGGGCTCCTTTGGCTTACAGAGTAAGAGTAGATAGTATTGATTAATTTCGGCGAGTTAGATTGAGCCACGATAGTGCACCCGACCCGGCATGTCTTGGGGTGCGGGTTCGAATCCCGCTGGTGGAATTTTTTCAACACTTTCTTTTTTCAATGTTGTATCGTAGTTAGCTAATTATAGTGATCCTATTCAATTGCATTATTAAGGAATCATCAATATTAATTTTTACTTAATAAATAATTTTAAAATGAAACAAAGCCATTAGTTTTCAAACATAATTTATTTGTGCCTTACATCCTAAATAAACTTTACACAACAGTTACAAACATCTGCACATCTCCACACAGTGAAAATTAATTGGAATGAGAACGAGAAAATAGAGGTGGCAGTAATAGGAAAATCGATTCTTGATTCATTCGAGAGCGGTGGCAGGTTACTTCTTCATCATGTTGTTGACCAGCTCCTTGAACGCCTGGAGACCCTTGGCGTTGGCCTCTTCGTAGCCGGGAGCTGTGCTCTTCACTGTTTCATACCACCTGGGATGGCAATTAAACGATTAGTAGGTATAGTAGTCTTCTTAAAACACAGTCAAGATTCAACATTCATTATTTAGTCGATATTTTTTTAGGGATGCTTGATGCAAAGAGTTTTTTCAACGTCGTCAAGCAAGTGGAGGTAAGGCTTGAACCTCAAGCGTAGATGATTCGCCAATTGGTAAGTCCGCTTGGGTGGGAAGGATGCCATATTGTCCAGACTAATACCCCTATTTGGCGTTAGGAGCCCGGGAAAAACGACCCCACCGCGAGTAGTCATTGCGTTTTAGCACGGTCCCGTGCGTGGTGACACCACAATCGGTGTCGGAGAACACGAGATTTGACTGGGTATTAAATCGTTATTCATATCATACCGTGAGAATTAGTCACCGATTCAAAAATCACCCCCCAGAAAACGAAGCAAGAGATTTCCTACGTCCAAATAAGTAGACGCGCGCCTTAGGCACTTCATACGGCTCCAACCACAACTATGACGTTTACCTCTTAATGTTGCTGTATTTGGTGAAGTTGACGTCTGATGCTTCAAGGCTGGACACAGAGGCGACGAGGCTGAGGTCGGCGAGGGTGAGCGTCGGGCCGGCCGCGAACTTCTGCCCCTCCAGGAACTGGTCCAGCAGCTTCAGCGCATCCTCAACCTTGGCCAGCTTGTCCTTGTCGGCTGGGGCACCGCCGAACACTTGTGGGTACTGTGGAAAGAGATACAAATGTTTTTACCTTACTCAAGTGGTGTATGTAAGTTTATTTTTAATTACTGATGAGAATCCAGATGCGCGTAGTACAAGACCGGTCGTTGTGGAGATCCTTGGGTTAGGCCTTTGTCCATTAGTGGACGTCTTTTGGCTGCAATGATGATGATAATGATGATGACAAAATTGATGAAAATCCTGTTGCAAACTATTTGTTCCTCTGATAGTAATTCCAAATAGCAAATGGGGGTTGGAGAATCTTTGGTAATCTTTACACATATAAATCTTTTGTGCGTGTGTATGTTATTGAACTCCTTCTAAACGGCTGGACCGATTTGGACGAAATTTTCTGTGTGAGTTCAAGTAGAGAGTCGTTTAGATTTACAATTGGACCCGGTAGGTGGCGCTGTTATAGGGGTCCATCATGGGATACGGGTGTTCATAAGCGGACGATTGATTTGTTTGTTTTGTTGTCATGGAAATTGTCAAAGCGATACGAAGTCCGCCGGTCAGCTAGTGTTATATATAGTCTGATCGACTACAACGAGGGCCTTGGGTTTATCAAGGTAATGAATTTACAAACCGATGACGTTATTACATTCGGGATAGAGAAGACTGCATTTGCTGATTGCCTCAGACGGCATGTTCAGCTTCACCGGGCTTTTTGGGGGGCGGCAAGAAACTTAAAAGGGTTCCTCAAGTCGTGTGAAACGAATCACCTTCGGAGGTTATCTAGAGGGAGCGGCATCACGCACTAGTGCGTGTCTCCGTGCCCTACTAGATTATCCGAGGGGTTCGGATTGGATCGGGAGTGGACGTGATGACGATGACGTGGTGGTTTTATGGCTCTTACTCTCTGTATTGTTTCCATCCACAGGTAAAAGTCGAGTGCCAACATTGGCGACATAAAAAACTTGCTGGTGATGATACTTACGAAATAGTCGGAGAACCTCTGGTAGAGAGTGCCGATGTCGAAGTACAGTCGCTGGTCGACCATGGCGCGCGCCTTAGGCTCCTCCGGGTAGAGCGGGCCGCCCTTGGCGTACTTGTTGGCCAGGTACGTGATGATGGCGCGCGACTCCCAGATGGAGAAGCCATCGTCCACCAGGGTGGGTACTGTGTGTTGAGGGTTGAGCTGGAACGAAATAGATAGTGTTAATTTTTTTTATTACCATATAAATTTGTTTTATTACCATAAGTCAATAGATGAGATTTTATAATTTTATAAAGTCTTCCCTCCATAAAGTTGTCAATATCATAGTGTATTTTCCTACCTAAACTGATAGCCGTAACATACAATTTTACATACTTTGTCAAAGGTCAGCACTTAATGGTATTTTCTGAGCCTGTCCTAATGGCTACCAGCAGCATTATGTGCTAATGCCAGAAACAGTAAAGAGGCGAATAGCAAGTATGAAGTAGATACATTCTTATTCCATCCATGTAGCGTTCAATTTAGGCTGAAAGTGTCAACATTGGTCTACAATGGATTGTATGATTGTACATTCCATCATTATAAAGCCATTCAGACAATCTAACTACCTAGTGTGTTGGTTACAACATCGATTTGATAAATATCAAGTAAAAACTTACTTGATATTTATCAAATCGATGTTGTTACAACGATGGACGAACCAATTTCAGTACGGTCAGCAATGAAAGTAGCTGACCACTTTATTATAGAACCTAGCTATGATCAGCGTTTCTGAAAATTTTATTTTTTACACTTACTTACAAGAGTAGTTATAATGACATTGTTTAAAACTTGTGGTTCAATTGATTAGCTCCAAATATTATTATTCGTAGGTAGTTTCTCATTCGTATTTTACAATATTCGGTGGTGGTAGGTAAGGTTTCCATGTTCGACAGGGCCCAGTGATTGAAATTTTTTCCTTTAATCATTAAAAATAGGAGTCAGCTTATTTTAGTCTTTAGCACTTGCTTCATAAGTGTCATCGCGTAAAAAATCAATCTATTATTTTTTGGCGACGAAAATTTTTTCTAACTACGAGCTTAAAGTGTCCGAACATGGCGCCATACGATACCTATATCATCACAGTTTCAGGTAGCAGGTATGTTATTGAAAAATATTTTCTATATCAATAGAACATGTATTAATTTAATGCAACTATTGATTAACGCACTGAGTCATTCAATCGACGACGTCCTTCGCTAGGAAAAAAGCTTTCCCTAGTTTATTTTACTTACTGTACACATTCGACCAATTCCTTTTATAGGGTTCGCGTGACTGTCGCACTCTTACTGTTAATTCATTTTCCATTTAGAATTGTATAGTGGTAAAGGTGAAATATCTATAGCTCAATACGCCCAGCCTTGACCGCAATCAATCGAAGCTGCTAAGTTTCCCACAAACTGCATTAAACTTTAATTAGCATAGGTAGGTATTCAATGTCTTTTGCTTATAATGACTACCCTTGAAGACATCACAATATAATTTTGTAGGAAAAGGGAAAAAATAAATTTAATTACAAAGCCATAAATGCGTTATTTTTTATTTCACAACTGAGACGCGGCTGTCCTTTATCTCACCTATCTAATAGTAGGTAGGTAGATAATATGTGATAATAAGGCCAAAGATGAAAGCCCACCTTACTCAGATTCCTTTGGGTGCCTCTGGGTATGAGGCCGGGATCATACAAATTGACCACAGGTGGCGTGGAGTTTGTATTTATATAGTCGTAGCGGAAATAATGTACGAATTTAGATATATACAAGAAATAGAAAAGATTCTGAATCAATCAAATCTCAATAGAAAAACAAGGAAAACGTAATCTGCCTCAAAACCAGACGCATTAAAAATGTATTATAATTGTTTGTATGTCTGTCATCGGTGACCGCCATATCGCTAAAACGTGCTCCTCATAAGAACAAGCTCCTATTAACTCCTTCGGATATTTCGTAAGAGTCTAAAAAAACAACATGACCTAACTCTATCACTAAGCACGAAAAGTTATTTTCAACATCGCATCCTCATTATTGTTATTTTTTAGGGTTCCGTACCCAAAGAGTAAAACAGGATCCTATTACTAAGACTCCGCCCTGTCCGTCCGTCTGTCTGTCTGTCTGTCCGTCTGTCACCAGGCTGTATCTCATGAACCGTGATAGTTAGACAGTTGAAATTTTCACAGATGTATATCTACATTTCTTTCTTGCCGCTATAACAACAAATACTAAAAAACAGAATAAAATAAATATTGAAGGGGGCTCCCATACAACAAACGTGATTTTTTTGCTCGTTTTTGTACGATATTGATAACGGCAACAGGTAGACGCTTGAAATATTCACAGAATATTTCGTTATATAGTCACTTTAAAAATAAATAATTAAATTAAATAAAACAAATATTTAAGGGAGGCCCCTCCCCCCCCCCCCCCCATACAACAAACGTGTTTTTTTCCAATTTTTTTTCTCAGTCTTAATAACGATAACAGATAGAAACTTGAAATATTTTTAGAGATAATGGTACGGAACCCTTCGTGCGCGAGTCCGACTCGCACTTGACCGTTTTTAAAAATTAAGTTTTTTGTGAGTCACGCATTCGCGCCGCAGACTCACGCGGGCTCGACTCGAACCGGCAACGAAGCAATTAAGTTACGTAACTTGCCGCGGTACCGGTTTGCGTCAATTTTGTACCTGTCCTGTGTGGTGTGATGTGAGTGACCGGCAAATATCATTCGTGATCGAAACTCGGTCTGCATATTCACAGGTTTTACTGAATTCTGAGAACTATGAGTATAGCCAAGATTAAACAGTATTCTAAGCTAACTAGGTAGGTAGGTGTACAGCGACGACCATAAATTGTTACGTTACAAACAATTTGTCCTCATTATGTTACCGCTTCATGTACAAGCTGCTTATAAATTATAATAGGTACCTACCTAAAATTTTTCTGCAATCGTGTAAACAGAAAATAGTTAAAAATACTTTTGGCGGTGCAGATATTGTTTACCTAAAATTTTTCTGCAATCGTGTAAACAGAAAATAGTTAAAAATACTTTTGGCGGTGCAGATATTGTTTGTCGGTTTATCCATTAGTAACTTAGTGACGTTACAGATAATATGCCATTCAAAGCCTTATTTAAACACAAAAATTAAAAATTATACAAAATGTCACGACTTAGAAAGAGTTTTGTTGAACGATTTTCGCTAACCTTAGAGATTATTCAAGTGGCATTGCTCTCTTAACTTAACTCAAAGTTAGGTGCTAAGCAAACAGCAAAGTTTTACCACATAATAAGTTTTACTAACTGCTAACTGATTTTCCGCCTGGCTTATCTACGAGTATGTCACTATAGTACCCCTATAGGTAGCTGCTGTACTTAGGGTTACCATATCTCCGGATTTGACCTGAGATGTCAGGACTTTTAGGCTTCTGACAGTATTGCGGCCGGATTTTGGAAATCTCAAGATTTTTCGATTTTTCAATAAAGTACCCTACTTACCATTTTATACTTTGTTTCCTAGTACGAGTAACTGCAAAATATCAGTAACAACATTAGATTATTAGTTACTTTTTTCCACAGAGTTGCGAATTACGTTTGCGGCAAAATCTCAGGACTTTTTTATTGAAATCATACTTTTTCTCAGGACAGGAGTTTTAAATTTTCCATCTGGCAACCCTAGGTGTACCGCGTCTGTCGCCATAACAACAATGCCACAAGCATGCTACAAACATTGTTGGGCACAGAATAATTAAAAGTAGTACCTTATACTCACTACCAGCAGTGTACTGCCTAGTGAGAGTTTTATTCATCATTTGACTTAGTGTAATCTAGAATTTGTATGACATCAAAGCAGAGTGAATTAAGCCATATATAGGCTCCACAGCACTGCATGTTTCGGGCCCCTATCATCTAGGCTTACCAAAAAAAATGCATTTTTTAGATCTGGTAGGCTACTCTTGACGCAAACTTAATCTCAATACAATTCCAATGCGATTAATATGTATCGATATTGGGATAAGTATCGCAATTTCGGAACGCCCCATCTCGATAATAATTTGTTCACTCAATTTGCACGCAATTTAATTCCAATGTAGCGCTATTATCGCTTTTAAGAGTGCCATTTGAATTTTTTAGATTTAGGATTGGAAATTGATTATTGCAATTGTGTTTCAAGAGTAACCAACCTGGCCGAAGGGCCGCTAAGCGACAGCCCCTAGGCCCGTGCCTCTTTTGCCTTTAGGTTAATCCGGTACTGCATCGAAGCAGTTACAGGTACATAGTTACTAGCCACCTAGTTCTGCTTCGATCCATACAAATTGTAACTACCAGATTGGAAAAAAAAAAACCTCGCACGAACACTGGTGATATGAAGGCCATAGGTACGCTACTTTGTCGAGAATAAAAAATTTTATGTGTGTGCCACGCACGACCGAGCTCGAATGGAGGTCCTATGAGACAGTAGGTATTTCTTAATTGTTCCTCGATTTAAAAATGAAGCTTTAGTTACACTAATGCTGGCTTAGCAATGAAAAGGTTACAACTATAGAAAGTAAACATCACAGGGATGTGAAAAGAACGGAGACAGGTAGTGTGACTAGAGTACCTGCCCAAAGGTACACTGAAAAAAATAAATACTGTTTTAGAACAGTAAGAAATATTACAGTTGAGATAACGTATATTACATTTAAATTTACCCATTTCAGTCAGTACGTATTACTGTTTCAAAACAGTTACATATCAAACGGTAATTTTAATTCATTAAACAGTAGTTTTTACGTATTGAAACAGCAATTCTAACGGTTCACCGTAATCAATTGCAATACAGTAACATTTACTGTTTATAATAGTTATTTTCACTCATTAAACAGGTAGTTCTTACGTATTGAAACAGTAACTCTAACGGTTCACCGTAATCAATAGCAAGACAGTAACATTTACTGTTTATAATAGTTATTTTCACTCATCGAAACAGTAGTTCTTACGCATTGAAACAGTAACTCTAACGGTTCCCCATAATCAATAGCAAGACAATAACATTTACTGTTTATAATAGTTATTTTCACTCGTCGAAATAGGTAGTTCTTACGTATTGAAACGGTAACTCTAACGGTTCACCGTAATCAATAGCAATACAGTAACATTAACTGTTTAGAACAGTTATTTTCACTCATCGAAATAGTGGTTCTTACGTATTGAAACAGTAACTCTAACGGCTCACCGTAATCAATAGCAAGACAGTAACATTTACTGTTTATAATAGTTATTTTCACTCATCGAAACAGTAGTTCTTACGCATTGAAACAGTAACTCTAACGGTTCACCGTAATCAATAGCAATACAGTAACATTTACTGTTTATAATAGTTAATTTCACTCATCGAAACAGGTAATTCTTACGTATTGAAACAGTAACTCTAACGGTTCACCGTAATCAATAGCAAGACAGTAACATTTACTGTTTAGAATAGTTATTTTCACTCGTCGAAACAGTAGTTCTTACGTATTGAAACAATAACTCTAACGGTTCACCGTAATCAATAGCAAGACAGTAACATTTACTATTTAGAATTGTTACTTTCACTCATTGAAACATTAGATTTTACTGACTGACACAGTATTTCTAACTGATTACCGTAATCAATAGCAAAACAGTAAATTTTAATGATTAGAGTAGTAACAGTTAGGAACAAAAGTGAGTCAAAAGTAGTTGGTACCTTAGTATGTACAGATACATTAATAATAGTCAAACATGACCTAATTGCTTTAAATACAAATTATAGATTATGAAGGTATCAATCAGTTCACAAATGATCTGTTTATCATTTATGGTTTTTTACTAACTCGAAAGGCTAAAGCGTAAAAATCATACTTTTTTATATCCCTGAAAATTACCAAACCCCTGATAATTATGTATGAAAACAATGCCTAAAATTCTTAAATCAAGGAATGAGTACCTGTACATGACCTGTACATAATAAGTAAATAACATATAGGCTCAAATAAAATTTCGCAGAAAATGTGAAGAAAGTGTGTTGATTCACTTTTGCACCTGATACTTATTGTAAATTGTGTGTTGCTGTTTATTGTCTTTACAATTAGTTTGTCTTATTTGTAGCACATTTGACATTCCCATAGTTTTTTTTTACTGAAGTAAAACCAAAATATCTGATTTATATTGGTTCAAAGGGAGTTTAGGTAATATAAGTCACGATCTTTAAATCCGACTTAAACATGAAAGAATTTACACATTGTCTATTATTAGCAGTGGTCGGAGTAGGTATATTGATTTTAGATACTTGCGTCATGATATCATAACATGGACATGCATTTCTTCCGGAATGTACCGGAGTTTCCAAAAATTTGGTAAATAGAGTAATAAAATAAAAAACCATATGTAAGCAAACAAAATTGTTTATTGTTAATACAAATAATCATTATTACAGTTTTATTAAAAATAATTATTTTTAATCCTCATCGGTTACAAGTTCTACATTTTGATTTTCTGTCTCTATACAATTAAAATAAATAACTATAATTTTTTCAATATTTTCTAATTTTAAGCTATTTCTTTTAACATCTAAGATCCATTTGTAAGTGGAAAATGATCGTTCAACATCTGTAGATGTCAATGGAGCGAATTTGAAATAAAGTTTCTGATTATTTGCTACGCTTTTTTCAATACTCTCGCTGTATTCTCTAATTGTATCTAAATCTGGATTTCGTTCCATAACTGATTCTATTTTATTTTTTATATTCTCATTATTGCACTCGTTAAGCGTAGCCCTTACTTGATCAAATACTAAAAGTGAATCAGCTAGAGATAAATTTTGTTTTTGTAACTCTTTTAGGGCTAGTAGTATAATAGAGTAATTTTCTTCAATATATTTTAAATCATTTTCTAAATTTTGTTTTTCCAAAATGTTTTTTGCGTTTCGTATGGCTATAGCATCAGAACTGCTCAAGCAGGATAAAACTTCTTTTATTTTATCTAAATGTTGAGCGTAGTAAGATGCTGCCTGTAACCAAGTACCCCATCTGGTAATGACTGGTTGCGGAGGCAACGGTAAGTCAGGATATTTTTCTTTTAAAATGTTTACCCTACTAGGAGCCTTTAAAAATACTTTTTTAACATTTGATATAAGAATATCAACATCGTTGTATTCTGACCTTATCTGCTCACTTACACGATGAAGAGCGTGCGCCAAACATGTCACATGCTTCATTTCAGGTAAGTAATGTTTTAAATTTCGCCCTGCAGATAGCATGTACGCTACACTGTCAGTGCAAAGCATTAAAATATTGTCAACTTTCGCTTCAAAAGTGTTTTGCCATAAATTTTCTAGACATTGCAGTACAAATTGTGTTATTGTTTGTCCATTTACTGCTGTTAGCATTTTACAAGCAATCAAATAAGGCCGGCCTGCACTATTACTAGGATGCAATGGTTTTATTAGGAAATTGACTATGTATCGACCAAAAATGTCTGTTGTCTCATCCAGCGATATCCATAGTTTCTCATTTTTATTAGTTTCATAAATCGAATTGATTTTATTCCTATAAAACTTCTCCAAATAAACTTTTCGTAACTGTGATTCGTCAACCACTTTACGATTGGTACAAACGCAACAACAAGTACTGCACATATATTTCTGAAAAAACTCTTTGAACGCTGGATTTTTCATTTGCGACCAAGGAATATTGCATAGAATCAGGAACTTAATGAGGTCGAAGTAAAATTCCTCTTGCGGTCTCTTAAATTTTCCTTGATGTACAGCGCCTTCAATGTGTTTGGTAATGTTGCCTCTATTCACAGCTTTCAAATGACTTTCACACTTTGTACAGTATATAGTGCCACTAGCGTTATCGTAAAGTAGCTCAGGATAGTGCAATAACCACTTTTGCACTGTTTCAGCCTTGACCTTTGCCATATTTATTTATATCTCACCTAAAACAATGATTTAAATTTACAATATATACATACACAACTGTAAAGTCGATAATGAAATTCTGTTTCATATAAAGTGTTTTTTTTAACTGAAGCGGTGATAGCCCTGCGGTGTGCGTACCGGACTCTCATGCGCTGTGATGATTGCTATAAAGTGATTTTTTTAACTGTTTCCAAGTTCTAAAACCTTCTTAAATAGTGAAAATAATTAAAACTTACCCGTACAAAAACAACTTCAAATGGGCCCAATCCAA
Organism: Eudonia mercurella; assembly: GCA_963082485.1. Lineage (NCBI taxonomy): Eukaryota > Metazoa > Arthropoda > Insecta > Lepidoptera > Crambidae > Eudonia > Eudonia mercurella. The sequence continues at coordinate 108,835 of OY720024.1, read as the reverse complement.
GAGTAATAAATCGATGTCCGTAGTTATAAGCCAAATTCGTCGTTTTAAGTAGATTTCAGAAGACAGTAAACAAGCCAGGGTCAAGTCAAGATATTCACAACACATAAAATAAGCGCACTCCACGAACCGAAATAAGTGAGTGAGCCACTTGGTCTGGATGTCGGTGCGAGCGCATTGTTTTCGAACAAACAGTCAATGAGTCATCCTGGATACTTGATTCTAATTGGTCAGATGCGTTGAGCATAGAGATAAGAGGACAAAAGACCCTGTTTGCCGGATGTCGTGTGTTGAAATGAATATTATTATTATATCATTTTATACATGCTTAGGCTTTTACTCCAACACTTTTACTACAACAAGGTTTTTACACACCAGTCATTTTTTACTATTAAATTCTGGTCATCTACGCCACTAGCAGCATAGCGTTGAGAGTATTGATACATTTTTAACTAGTTTCATGTAATAATTTCGATGTTTCGGTATTTTTATCATAATAATCCGGAAACTCGGAGGAGTATCCATATTAACATATACGTTTGATGTCAGTGACCTTAATTCAATATACCTACTCCGACCACTGATTATTAGTTTATTTCTATTTATTCGAACTTAAAGTGTATCAAGAGATATGAAGATCTCAGAAGAATTTTATGTTATGAAAACTATTAATTAGACTACCCGCCATTAATCATAGAGGGTGGTACAACTGGTGCATAATAGAGTCAAAGGGTGAAAACGTTTAAAAGAAAATGCAATAGTTATCCTATTTTAAAAAGACTAAATGCTACTATCCTCAATATGTATGTTAACGGAAAATAATTGATTGCAAACATAATTTCTTACCAATTTCATGTAAATTAGAGATATTGGGTCCTTTCTTACCTATGAAATTGACGTTTTTCTCACTTATTAATAGGTGTATTACTTCTAAAAGTCAATACCGGTTATTAATATTGTTATACAGCTTTAATTAGGACTATGTTACTTAGGCTTCAGTATTAACAATGATTATTCATTATGTGTCTCTATCGCACAATTTTTTTTTTAAATTGACTTCTTTTTTGTTCGCGGAATTGATCTTTTTTTTCATTGTAGCTTTGAAGGGACTTTATTTTTTTTCTTTTTAATGTCTGCTATATTTAGCTAGTAAAACAATCACACTACTCTACAATTTTTATAGTGTTAACATAAATAGACGCTTAGAAAATTAAAAAAATGTTAGTATGAAAAATATAATTTTATAAAAAACCTTCATACAAAACGTTAATCTCATAGGTCAAGGACCTAATACATCACAAAATAATAAAGATTGGTTCAGTTGCTATGCTACTAACTGTATTTTTACTTACCAAAACATAAGTTTATTACTGACTGACTCATTTCTAGCGATTTACCGTAATCAATAGCAAAACAGTAAAATTTAATGCTTAGAATAGCTATTTTCACTCACTGAAACATTAATGCAGGCAGAGCCATCTATTAAAAAATGTTTGTATCTTTAGGATATACACCGATAGGACGTACACCGAGTGGTTAGCTGTATGAACGCAAGATGGCGCGCTAAGTAAAATATGTCCCATCAAAAACATTTTCATCTCTCCTTTTCCGAAAGTTCACCTTTAGGCTGATATAACCGAACTATTTGGCCGAGTACGATCATTGAAAAATTTATGCCGAATACCGAATATTCGGCTCATCTCTTTAGTGCATTACATAATAGGATATTGTTAGATAGATTTTATTGCATATTCCTGTGCGATCGCCAAGTCAACTATTATTGGTCATTTGATAGATTTTAGTAACCGAAATACTCGCCACTCGACTAAATTACTAGTTAACATAATCCAAACTAGCCTTTCATCGTCATCATCATCATCATCATCATCATCAGCTCATTTTATGTCCCCACTGCTGGGGCACGAGCCTTCCCTATGGATGGATAGGGAGAACGGGCCATAAACCACCACGCGGGCCCAGTGCGGGTTGGTGGTTGTTAACGACTGCGAATGCAACCGGGACCAACGGCTTAACGTGTCTTCCGAAGCACGAAGGAGCTCGAGATGATAATTTTTCGATTAATTTTTCCGATGACCGGCCTTTGCGAAAGTTGCTTAACCTCAGCACTCGCAGACTGGGCGCATTAACCACTGCGCCATCAAGCTCCTCAACTAGCCTAACAGAGCCTATAAGAGCTGGAACTAGCCTTTACTACCAAAAAATCTTGAAAAAATTATCGATAACTTGTACCTAAATTATATACTTTTATAAGTTTCGAATGTTTTGAATGTACTTACTAACATAACCATATAAAAAAATATTGGATGATAAACAATATAGTTCACATCAAATACCTACAACGTTCTGCTTTTAGGCAACAGTTAGGATCCGAAATTATGGCACTACACACAAACACAACATAAAATAGTTGTCCAGATCGTTCGCGCGGACTCATTTTTAGGTTTGAAATGAAGCGCTTGCAAGAATTTAAAATAATTAAAAAACCGGACAAGTGGGAGTCGGACTCGCCCACCAAGGGTTCTGTCGTACTTTTTAGTATTTGTTATTATAGCGGCAAAAGATACATCATACATATTCTGTGAAATTTCAACTGTCTTTATCACGGTTCATGAGATACAGCTTGGTGACAGACAGACAGACGGACAATGGAGTCTTAGTAATAGGGTCTCTTTTTACCCTTTGGGTACGGAACCCTAATAAACGAGTAGTACGATTATGACCGTAAGGCTGCTCGCCCACGTCAGGCCTACGTCACTCCATGTACTTGCGCGCGTTAGATACCTACCGAGCAGCTACCGCCGGCGGTATAAAAGACAGTGGACTGTCGCAAGCGCTCCTTCGGTCGCTGTGCACGTTGCGTCATTCATAAAACATCGATCATTTGTAGGTATTCTGTAGTTATTATTAAATACCTAAGTATTGTAAATAGTGAATAAGTTTAATATAAATGTTGATTGACATTTGTGTGGCTGAGATTATTGTAAATAGTAATTAGGTGATTTAAAATCTCGTTTCAATAATATAAATCAATGCCGCCCGCGCCTGGAAATTTTTGTGAAGTTGATGATTGTAAATCTAATAAAAGGAATTAAAACCTGTCATTATTTAGTTTGCCTGTTGATGAAGAAAGGTAAGTACCTACCTAATGAAGCTCTTTTAAGTATATACATTATAGATACCTACTTATTTGGATGAATTTATAGAATAAAATAGGTTGGTTTTAATTACTTACTTTCAACATTAAAGGCGGATTTTGAGTCACAACATAAAAATATAAATCTAAAAATGTATGAAACATACATTATGTATGAAATCGATTCCGTTCTGACGCGTCGCGACACGATACGTCAGACGAATATAAATGACCTGTGACTATGTCTGCATTAAAGTTGTGACAACACGTTTGGTGTGGTGGTTAGTGACCCTGCCTGCCACGTCAGCGGTCGTGGGTTCGAATCCCGTTAGGGGCAAATGTTTGTATGATGAATGTGGATACCTATTTTATACTCGAGTTATGGGTGTATATACTCGAGTTATGGATTATATTCCTTATTTAAAAAAAATAAGGAATATAATCCATCTCTATACCCACTCAGTTCTCTTTCATATCATAACACTTTCATACGAAGGAAAATCTATATTCCAGCAGTGGGATATTATGGACTGATGATGATGAAGATTTATAACTTTAAGTAGGTAATTCATTTAATATCATAGGTAACATTATAATCCGAGTTCCATGTTTTCATACTGATCATAAACAATTGAGCTTTTCAATTTATCATTCATTTTAATTTACATTACAAAGCTTAAACAAGCCATTTAGACACAGATTAATTTAGGTACAAGTGATTGTGTGTGAACAATATTTTTATCGTAGCAACAGCCCTATCATTACTACGATGGCAGCAAGGACGCGCGGCTGCCAATCGATAATAACTCTATAGTCGAGCCTATTAGGCATAATTTAGCACGCAGCGGTCGCCGACGCGTCGCGACGAAATGAAGTAGGCTATTAACGCGGTAGGTATGTGAAATTTTGTAGGGAGTGATTTATCTGTTACGAAGTAACTATTACCTAATCTGTGCCCACGTACTACTTTTTGTAGCTCACAAAATCGCCACTACTTTTTCGGCGACTTTTGTAAGCGATTTTGTGTGCATTTGATTGCAAGCGATTTTGCAGTGTGCGTCTGCGTTGCTAGGTACATTTCCGAACGTTCTATTTCACATCGACAATCGCGTCGCCCGGGAGGCAGCGATTTTGTTCTAGAGCGACTTTTTGTAGCCGGTGGGCGTTGAAGTATTGAATTCTATATGTTCCATATTCTACTACAAAATAATCGCTCAGCGATTGTCGCTCGTGGGCGAGCTCCCTTACTGTTACTTAAATCCAATTTGTTTACTCCGAATTTCTGAAATCGAGCAGTTACGAGTTACATGCGCATTACCGGCCGTGACGTCGGTAGTCATATATATTGTAGTGTTGTGTAGTGTTATATTTTCCACGCGATAGCGTGATAATGAATGACGAAAAACTAATTAAGTTGGTTCGCTTAAACCCAGCACTATACAACCTCGGGAATCCTAAATATTTAGACACTAAGTACAAAAACTATTTGTGGTGAAAAATAGCCCGTGAATTGGAGCTCGATGAATAAGATAAGATGCATTTGATTAAAAACACTTTTTACTATAATTAATGAGTATCTTACTAATATTATAAACGCGAAAGTTTGTAAGTATGGATGGATGTTTGTTGCTTTTTCACGCTGCAACGGATGGATGGATTTGGATGAAATTCGGCATACCTACAGATAGTTTATAACCTGGATTAACACACAAGATACTTTTTATCTAGATATTTCCACGGGAACGGGAAACACGCGGGTGGAACCGCGGGCAGTTATTTAAATATAATTTAAAATGTAGGTAGGTACATATGAAGCTACGTAAACAAAGGTAATGATAGTATTGTCAGTCCTCCGTCACTCGCTCGAGTTCGCGTTTTTATATTTTTCATTTTAGTTATTTAGTAAACAGTTTCGTAAGTAGATAATTTTTTCTGTTCCAATATTGCAAATGTTCTTTTTGTCATTCGGAAATAGGTATAAAATTGTCTTTCATTATCTAACAGTTCCATAAAGAGTATGGTATTCGCCTTCCTTCTCTCTGTCTTCTTTTTCTAGTTATAGCATCGTCTTCATCTAATGCTATGGCAATCATTGCTAATTCTTCAGATGTAAAATTAAACATTTTCTACTAAAAATGGTTTCACAGCACTAGCACGATTATCGTTCAACACCGTCACTGTACGTATATTTTAAAACCACGTTCACGTTAGGAACGATACCCGTTCCGTCCTCGTTCCGTCCGGGAAAATACCAGTTACGTATGCTAAGACCTTAAGTTTTTAATTATAAGTAAGTAAGTATGTAATTTTGTAAAGCCTAGCGAAGAGACATCACCAAATAGTAGTGTTAATAACTTATTACTTACTTAAAATATGCATTATAATCATATAAAACCACTTTAGTAGCACAGCCCTTCTACTAAGTAGGTAGTTCCCTCTTTTCTTTCACTCTCTCCTCTCATCTACTCAAAGGTTAACTGGAAGAATGCTCTAAGACTGGAAGAGATCCTTCAAAGGGATAAGTTCGCCTTTGTACTTCTTACTAATTGTATGTTATTTTTTTAATATTATCATGTCTTTCTGTACAATAAAGAGTTTACTACTAGGTACCTACTTACAGAACAGTAGTTTCTACTGTCCGACTCGGTAATATTTAACGTTCTTGGCGTTCTGTACAATCTTAGAAGAGTTTACTACTAGGTACCTATTAACAGAACAGTAGTTTCTACTGTCTGACTCGGTAATATTTAACGTTCTTGGCGTTCTGTACAATCTTAGAAGAGTTTACTACTAGGTACCTACTAACAGAACAGTAGTTTCTACTGTCTGACTCGGTAATATTTAACGTTCTTGGCGTTAACGCCAAATTGGCGGGATGAAGGCATAGGTTGCAAACCCTTTTTATTTCATTCCTTCTTATACGACAAATGCTTTGAAGTAAATATGGGACTACATACAAGCTACAAAAACATTAGAAAACTAAAGGAATCAGATCGAAGGTCATTGGTGTCAGGGAGCCTTTTAATCACAATATTTATTAGAATCAGGCAGAATGAAGAAATTTGGAGTCATTAAAAATAAATCGTGAAATATTTACGTCCAGCTCACGGAATACAGAAAAGAAGGGAACTGTTATTATTGCATTTTTACTCCAGAACCAGTGTCGCCAAATCGCACCTGTGTGCGTTTGCACAAATTAAATCATATCATATTCTCACTACACAGATCCTAGGCACGCCATTCGTTCTGCACACTGCCAAACAATTCCTATTCTATTTTAGTAAATTGGATCTTATTCGAAATATAAAACGTTTAAGTTTGCTTGGCACGATTTCGTCGTCAATGTGTTATGCTCTTGTGGCCGTAAATGATAAAATTTTAAATTTCAATATTGTGAATCGAGATTTTTCGTAACTGGTATCACTAAGGCCCGAATCCCATAGTGCTTCCAGGGTGTCGATAAAGCTATCGATTTACATTTTGCCTGAAATTATGGCTGCGCGAAGTTTAAACATAGGAATTTATAAAAAATATAATAACTTGCCGAATAAAAGCAGCAATGAGTCAAATTAAATGAAGATTATTCCATTCTATTGCCACTGCAGTTACACAAAAGCCCCGCTGGCTGGTCACACTAATTGCATCCATCAAACATTTTATATTTTACATTTACTCAATTAGATAATTCGCGGCACAATATAGGCGGTCTTATCGCTAATAATGATCTTTTCCAGACACTTAGTATTCGCTGTATAAAGACGATCAAGTGAGTGTTTATAAATCGATTGGGTTCTAAATCGATATTTGAAGATCGCTATAGACTTCGAACACGAATCCGTTGTCAGTATTGAAGAAAGTGACCTTCATTTTTTTACCGGTTCCGTACCTTAAACGAGGAAAAACGGAACCTTTATAGGGAGCGAATTACTTGTACGAAATTTATATGTCCGAATTTATTTTCACCGAAAACGGTCGACAGACGTCTTTTTTGCTAGGTAGGTAACTGTAATGTTCGGAAACAATACTCTAAACAACATAAAATAAATAAATTTCAGCCGAGCATAGCTTTAGTAAAAAGTTTTTCGACCGAATGTGACGGAATGATATTGTCGAAATTGGCTGAAAAAAAAAATCTCTAATCATTTTCTTGATGAAACTTAATTTGGGCTACATAATTGGTGTAAATGTGGAAAGGTTTACAATTGCAAAAGAGGATTACGGGTGAAGTATGCTTCCACCTTCGGCCTTATCGTCAATTACCATCAGTTTCAAATTTTTGATAAAAAATTCTTATAGATTTCCAAGAGATACTATTATTTATTATTTTTAGTTTTTATACAATTGTTTACCACACTGCAAAAAATATTAACCAAATTCAGAATCAAAAACTTAATGAAAGAGTAAAATACTAAATAGAGTATCAAGAAATAATAAAAGCACAGTAAAGCTTAACCTTTGATATACATTCAGTATCTATTGATATGCATCCTAGTAGTAAGGCAAAGTTAGATTGATGTTTATTTAAATACAACCCAAAAGAAAATCGTCGACTTAACTATATCGATAGTAGTCCCATCCTTTCAAATCGGTTAGAAATCTTGAGCGAACGCCGACGCGCCCTAGCGAGTCGAGACAGGTCGAGACTCGACGACGTCAACGTTCGACGGACGAGTTTAATTTCATTTCATTCCATGTGTAAGACTCGTGCGTGGTGCACGCGTATCTATATAAAGTGTGTGATTTGTGAACCAGGGATGATGAGGTAAATACTTAATTTACATTGTAATACTAGTATGTAAGTATTCAGGTATATAGAAAGTAGCTTTAGGTAGTTACCGAGGAATTGTCGTTTGTGATGGTATATAAAGCATATCGGCATTCTTTATTTTCTTTGCTGTCCGGTTATTAGAATTATAATATTGATAGTGGTCTAAGCACGGGTCTAAGCTGTGAATGTGAATAACATTAGAAGTGAGTGACAATATTTATTGATTACTAGTAAGTAAAAAATGGCAGTGCAGTAGGTAGGTAGTAACCAAAGACCATATAGGTGGTAGTAACCTACCTACTGCACTGCCTAGCTGTGAATGTGAATAACATTAGAAGTGACATTATTTATTTATTACTAGTAAGTAAATAATTACAGAGTGCAGTAGGTAGGTAGTAACCTACTTAATGCACTCTGTCATTTTTTCACGAGCAAAGTAGTTTTGTAAAAAACGCACTTGATATTGGCATTGGCAGAAGCACATGAAATTTATGGAGGATTTTTATTGTTTGCAGTAGTTCTTATAACGAAGTCGGTCAACTTTTGAAAACATGGGGCTTCGAGAAATACGCCGACTCATTTGTTGGTAAGTTCGATATAATAATTCACGTCACGCTTTTTATAAGTTTGTCCTTTTGCGCCCCTTTAGCTACAAAAACAAACAAACGACAGAATAATTTAGTCTTATGCACTTTACGAAAAAAAATTATAAGACCTATTGCTCGTCTAGGTGTCCTAAATCGAATAAGATGGGGGCCATAATATACCAACACGTAGAACCCAAAAAAAGCGGGGTCAACAAGCATTGAAAAAAAATGTAGTCCCAATTTTCTTAAATTGGTAATAACTCTGTAAATAGGTACCTATGTAGGTATTTTACTAAAAAGTTTATATGACCTAAATTATTCCTATTAATGACCTCTATCTATTTAAATTTCAAAAAGGGGGGTTACAGGAGGTCGATATTTTTGATCAAAAGTTTTGTCCTGAAATTTTTATTTTAAATATTTTTTTTTCATGTTTTTTGAACCACCTATAGTGCCCCTAAGGTTATACTCCAACTGCCTCTAAGACGACACTCTGACCTACAGTTCTGTACCTACTTAATTCTTAATTTTCAAGCGTGTACCAGACTGTTGAAAAACAAGCCCCAAACCGAAGTTTTCAACAGCGGTTTACAACAGTGCGAACAGTTGTTTAACAGTTGTTTATACTGATCATTTCACTTTTTAAATTTTTAAAATCCGCTAATAAATGGTGAAGTTATTCATATTTTTTGATCACCCGTTCCGAAACGGCGCTCGCGCTTGTCTATCCGCGATGACGTCACATGCATGATAGGATGCCTGTGTGGTGCGAAGCGAACGACACCATTCATTCGGTGTTTCTTTGCGACGCGAGTACTTAATGTTTGATTGTTTTACTAATTTGTGTTTAGAAGGCATTACGGGATTAAATAAACAAGCGTGAGTGTGTGTATTGTCGTATTTTGTGTATATATTTAATTTTAGTGTAAAAATAGGACAGTGAACATTAGCTGTATGGAGGTTGGTTTTGTAAAAGCTCAATCGGACAATTTGCCGAAAATAGATTCATTAATGATAGCAGAGTTTTATAAGAATAATGTATGTTATTCTGGCGCAGAGATTCGCGGCGATAAAATGAAAAGGACCTATTACTTATTTATACTAGGTATGATAGCATAGCTATCAACCAAGCAGGTAGGTACTGTGGCGACCCGAATGGTCGTCACTTAATTAATAATGGGATAGGCGTAGCTTTAATAAATACACGCGGTAAGCTTATTATCTTGTATTTTCAGATATTACAATAATTATTTGTTAAACTATCCCAGCCGTGGGCTGACGTAGAAGACTCGCGATGCTCTTCTGTTTCCTTCTATGAGTGTCGTAATTATCGATATCCATTTAAATGCAGAACGCGACGGCTGCCAGTAGGCTCGCCGAACCAAGTAGTCCCGATCACTACAGTACCTACCTCCTTCTCTTCGACTGCATGTACCTACAAATCTTCCTTATTTTCTAAATACCTCTAAAATAGGTTTATTTTGTTAACATTATGGTTCGTTCTGACAATATACTATCTACAAGCTTACACATAAATAAACAAGAAATGCGTTTTTTTCGCCCAGGCACGTATTAAGGTTGAATTTAGTGATCAGTGTACAAACACAGTAGTTTAATTAAATCGTTAGTTTAATATTATTTTACCGGTAGGTATATTTAATGATATTATTATCTGAGGCCCAGCAGTGGGATACTTTAGGATATTAATAATAATGATGTCTGACTTTACTTCAGTGTTTGTGGCTGTGTATGTATAGCAAATTTATGTGGCAATACTCCTTTTTTCAATTTTAGTCTACCACCCATCATTCGGTATTTGAAAAAGTTTTCCATATCTGTTTCAACCTGGAAGTATTAATTTAAAATGAATTTTACTTAGTAATCAAATATGATGAACTAACACCCGTTTGCACTAAACTTATGAATCGCCTAAGGCTTGGCTTAAGGTAGTAGTTAACTACTACCGTCGAAAAGGCGCTTACACTCAGGTGCCGAGTTAAGACTTAGGCGATTTATAAGTTTAGTGCAAACGGGTGTAAGTAATTTACTTGTAACTCGGACTCCCAAATACAGCCCTGCCTGCCTAATTTGAAATGGCTTTTACTTATTATTCAAATATGGTGAACTTAGTAGTTTACTTATAGCTCGACTTTCCAAATACGGCCCTGCCTTTTCTAGAGTGAATAATGGCTCTAATAGTAGATAATCGGATTAACCAAGGTACCTACTACAATATTATATGTTGTGTACCTATGATATTGTACTGCATAAGATCATGTTAAGTGTTTAGGTAATTTACTTACATATTTTTAAAATACAGATCAAAATAATCATAGATACCTAGGGTATTTAGTGGCTAAGTAACAGGTCATACCTACTTATTTACCTGAGTTTCAGTTTAAGAGTAATACAGTCTATTTCTATATAATCTGGTTACCTACTTATTCGTATATCCTACGTACCTACTAAACCCGTGAAACACCGTCATTTTGCAGTGCGATAGTAGGTACCTACTATGAAACTGTTACCTACCTAGATAGGTACTATAAAATGTTAGAGCTACACAATACTTACACCAAAATTATCTTCGTAACAGTGTAAATAAGTATCGCTTGAAAGAGGAATTTTATAGTCCCTTTTCATAATTTTATACCACTTTTTCCTTAACTTTGCTTCTCTCGGAACACAAAAAAAATCGTTTATTAGGTGTGGTGTACTCGTAGGTCGTGTTCTTACATTTAGGTAGAATACAACACTTGTATGATGGGCGATGGCATTATTAACAAACAAATAAAAGTCGAAGGACAACGATACGCACAGATCTAAATAATACAGCTGACTGCGCTGCGACAGCGCGCGCAGTGAGAGAAACGCTATCGGATATAAGTACCTACTAGCATATGACGTCACAGCGGGCCGCTTGATTCTCGGGCTCGTTTTTGGAACTTATGTACGAAAATGGCTATATCTTCGTCATTTATGGTCCGATTTTAATTTTTTTTTTCACAGTTTTATTTGTTTTTGTTGTCACTATTAATTGGCATACTTAACAAAAATCATGACTGATACTCATTGGAAGAGCACCTGACCCGGTATATCAGAAGGGTGCAGGTTTAAATCCTGCTTCAAATCCTGGTTCTCGTGGTCGTGGTCCTGAACCACGATAGCTCAATTTGAAGAGCACCTGACCCGGTATGTCAGAAGGGTGCAGGTTCAAATCCTGCTTGTGGAAATTTTTTCAACATATGTGTTTTTGTAATTTGTTTCGCAAAATAATTTGCGTTAAAATTATATAAACAAAACAAAAACAATATATATATTATAGCTTCGTGCCTTCGTGGTTGGACTCGTGTCAAATTGTACGTAAAATATATCGTAAGATGCCTTGCTATAAGATATCTTTTGGTATATCGCTCCATCTGTCATGGGCTTTAGTCCTAGACTAAAAGATACCATTTTATTCAGGCAAATAAATATTTTTTCAGAAAAATATGCACCTGTAACTTACACAGGCATAGTTTAATTATTATCAATTAAAGCGGATCTACATATTATTAACATCATCATGTCAGCCTTTTATCGCGCACTGCTGAGCATAATAGGCATCTCCAAGTAGGTATGCCACTTATCACGGTCCTGAGCCAATCTCACCCAGAAGTGACCTATTATTAACATAATTATGGCCAACTGCAAAGTAATCATGGTAATATTTATATTAAGTTAATTTGGTATTGTGTGATCTTTGTTTATGGTATGGTGTGGTATTTTAGGTATATTTAAGTGGGATGTTTTATTTGTTTAAACTTTAACTTAAAATTTAAAAAATAAGTTTTGACTGAAATAGCAATGTATGCCCTTGTTTAGTTAAAAAGAGCGGCTTTGCATTGTACTTTCAATATTAATTTGCCTAAATTAAATTAAAATTGAAAATTGAACCATTTAACCCGCCTGTACTATTTAAAGACTTTAGTATAGTTAGGTACTTGCATAGAAATCTAAAAAATGTTAGTTATGATTTTCATATTTTTCATATTTCTAACTCTGTTATGTTATGTAAACTGCTGTTAACATTTTAACTGGGTATTAGTTTGCTTATTTTCTTATCTTGGATTTATAATTTACGTTAGCTAGCCATCATTGCATTCTTTTTTCGATTTTTCTAGAAAATGAAGTGGACTTAACCGCATTGCCTTTATTGGATGATGATCAAATCAAACAATTGATCCCTCCTATTGGCCCACAAGCAAAATTTAAAAAATGTCTTTTAGATTGGAAATGCACTGGTTCCCAGGTAAGGTGCGTTGGGGTAAGAACGGATCGGGGAAAGATCAGATAATTCAAATAACTCCCAAGCGCGGCAATATTTTTTAATTCTGGCAACATAATATAAGACTCCATTTTATTCTGCCGCTCCCTTCAGTCTGCGGTCGTCGCTGCGATAGGTTAAACGTGTTTTTTAGGCACAAAACCAAAACCGAATATTTTTGTGTCGCCACTGAAGATCCGGCCTTCCCCCAGACTACATATTTTTAATTTGATGGTGAGTATTGATCGTTTTTTATTATATTTTGAATGTGAAATCGTTTTATAATATGTAGCTGTTAGTTTGAACTGACAAATACAATCGTAAGATGGCTGTAAGCTGAGATCCGGTCTTGCCCCGTGTGGTCGAAGATCGGACTAATATCATCTGGTCTTTCCCTGTGGAAAAAATGTCAGTGATTGTCAAAATTTTATTTAGGTTAGCTTACATAGAAGGTCTAGCTGTTGATACTATGCAATTTTAGTTTTTTTTATACATACGTGTTAGTAGGTACTTTAATACTTTTTGTATAGACCACAGTATAATAGTGAGTACTACATACAGTATGGCCGCTCCCTCTCTCGCTGTATACGCCCCCACCCGCGATCAGTTAGATACCTCACAGTTACCGACTGACAAAGACGCGGCATACAAAATGATTTGTTTGTTTAGTTTTCACGGAAACTGTCAAAGCAGTACGAAGTCCGCCGGGTCAGGTAGTTACAAATATTTTTTGCGCGAACCCTAGCATGTCATCTCACTCACAGAAACATTCCGCGTTCACCTGCACGAGCTTTTTTTTTGGAGAGATTGCTGATTGCCTCAGACGGCATTTTCAGCTTCACCGGGCTTGTTTGGGGGCGGCGAGAAACGTAAAGGGTCCCTCAAGCCGTGTGAAACGAATCACCTTCGGACGTTTTCTAGAGGGAACGGCATCGCGCACTAGTGCGCGTCCCCGTGCCCCGCTAGATTCTCCGAAGACTTGGATCGGATCCCTGCACGAGCATATGACTGTGCATTAGAACGCGTTTGACCATTACATACATTTTGTCGCGAGTGACCGAGGTGTGGCTATACCTAACTAATACTTAAAATATTTATAATTGATTCTTGGTTCTTAGATCATGTGTAAGTAGCTGCAAACCTCTTAACCTGTGGTAGGGTGTCAGACAAACAAAATAAAAATAAAAACGAATGTTTTTTTTTCGTTTTAGTTCAGGAGTAATTTAGTTACTTATTTTGTTTTAAATCTGTAATAGGTAGGTAAGTAAAATTTGACTGACTACTTCCGTTACACTCTCTATACAGGTAGTTAGGTACAGTCGGCGGCAGATCAACCTATCCAAAACTGTCAAATTTCTACAATCAATTTTGAACTTAATATTTTGGTTATAAGGATCAATATTCATTGGAGAAATTTGACAGATTTGGGTAGGTTGATCTGCCGCCGTGTGTACATTCGGTCTTAATGTGTAATTTGATTAGCCTTCTTAGTTTGTATTCTAACTAACAATATATTTCCTTTTATTGCAGATTCAAATATGCCTCGGAATTATGAGAGAAGATCATCGCGTGCTTCATACTCTCAAGATGACTTACAAGCCGCCATAGAAAAGGTGAAAAGCAATGAGCTATCTAACTATGCAGCTTCGCAAATATATGGAATTCCTAAATCCACACTTAATGACAGAGTTAGGAATAAATCTGGTGTAATCAGTCAAACCTTGGGACGGCCACTAGCAATTCCCCTAGCATTGGAATCGGAGCTCGCGTCTTGTCTTCGCACTCTTGAAAAATGGGGATGGGGATTGTCACGTGACGAAGTGCAGGAGATAACTGCAGAATTCATTAAAAAGAATAAATTAAAAACACCATTTGCAGATGGGAAACCTGGCGCTGATTGGTTCATCTCTTTTAGGAAGCGCCACTGTTTATCAATTAAGAAGCCGCAACCAGTCGAATATCTACGAAAGAGAATGACTGATCCCTTTGTGGTGTACGATTACTTCAAAAAATTGGATGAAGTATTAAAAGAGCTTAATCTTGGGTCATTGCCAGACAGGATCTGGAATTTAGATGAGACCTCGGTCTGTCTAGATCCAACGAAGACAAAAGTAGTTGGTGCAGTAGGCAAACCATGCACAAGAACCATCGCTGGTAGCGCCAAAGAAAACATTACAGTATTAACTACAGTCAACGCAGCTGGCAAAAAATTGACTCCTTTAATAATATACAAAGGCAAACACGTTTATGATGAATGGATGGCGGAGGACAAACAGGAGTATGATTTTGACATATCTTATGCAGCCAGTAATCGCGGCTGGATGGAAACGGAGATCTTTTATAACTACATGTTAAAAATCCTTATTCCCAGTTTGGGACCAGAACGACCCGTTCTGATTATTTATGATGGGCATAGCACCCATGTTGACAGCAAGGTTGTATCTTTGGCCATAGACAACAATGTGACTATACTGAAATTGCCAGCGCATACATCACACTTGCTCCAGCCGTTAGATTTAGCGGTATTTAAGTCTTTGAAGACCATGTGGGACAAAAAGCTTGTTAAATTTCAACGACAAAACGTCGGTGTCAAATTACGCAAAAAGGCTTTTGCTGAAATGTTTGCGGAAACATGGAATCAAACAAGTCCGAAAGTGATACAAAGCGGCTTCAAAAAAGGAGGCATTTATCCGTTTGACGCCGATGTAATCCCAGAGGAAAAATTTGACCCAACAGCTTTAAACAGATGGAAGATTTATGGAGCAAAAAAGGAGATAAAGCCCCTCAAACCACTTAAGCAGCTATGCTTAGAGACTATAAACAACGTTATGTTTTTCCCGACAGCTGCCTATACAATTCAGAGTGTTGCCTATTGTGACGCTGAACATCCTGATCCATCGGTACCAAAAAGTACGTTTGAGGAATTACTTTTACAGACGCTTAAATATCATCCCCAAACCACAAACAAAGTAACACGAAAACGTGTTGCATCCGGAGCTGAAGTTATCACACGCCAGATTTTGGAAAACAAGAAAAACGAACAGCATAAGACATCCAAAGAAACATTGCAACAGCTGAAAACAAAGTCAACCAAAATCAAACAAAATTCAAAAAGTTCTCTGAGTGGCACTGCAGTTCAAGTTAAAGTTGATTTGATGGACAAGAATATAGATGATTCTAGAAAAATTGGACAAAACAAAAGGAAAGTCAAAACTGAGACGGAACCTCGAAAAAAAATTAAAACGTGTTCGAGTACCTTAACTTCCATCAGCGAACAAATAAATTTTCAGAGCGATTCTGATGTCTTAGAAGACTGCGAAAATTTTTCAGAATTTGATCTATTTAAGTGGATTGAGGATGATGATGCACGTGATATGGATGGATTATTGCGAAAATCAATCAAAAAGTCACAAAAAGATTTGAATAAAGATTTGCAGTTTGATTTGATACAAATGGAATCGGAGATGAAAAACGATCTACAAGAACAGAAGATTAAAAACGTTTGGAATTTAGACACAGGACATAAACATGAAGACGAACATAGTGATATGATAGATATTTTGGATGATCAAACAGGATTTCTGCGAAAAGTGACAGTTACTAAGGCGATAGTAGAGAAACCAAAGCCATCAAAGGACTCCGTAAGTTGCAAATATCTCGAAAAATATAAAGAAAATGTTGCTGATATCGTAAACCACCGAAACCGTAACGAAATACAGTCATATACCAAAAAAAATGTAAAGAAACGAACAAGTACAAAACCTAAAAAAAAGAAGATATTGCGTAGTAGCTCTACAACTACGGACGAAGATATTATGAGCGTTCATACTGATAGCGACATATGTGACGTAATATCGATTCAAAACGAGGAAGAAGATGAAAATGTAATAGTAGTAGTACCGACTCAATATGAAGAAAACGATAAAGATTTATTCAGAAAATCTATTGATGAAAAAGAAGCTGCTATATTTGCAAAAATTTATGAAATCGACAACATTGAAAAACAAACACTTATTGACAAAGAGAAACCAAAAACTAGGAAGAAAAGAGATGTACAAAAACTAGAAAGGCAAATAGTGACTCGGCAGACTAATAAAAAGCAGAAAAAGAATGAAAAAAAAGAAAACGAAGGTACAATATTAGTGTCGACAAAAAAAGTAAACGATGCTTGTACGTACCATCTTGGACATCATATATTGGCTAGGTACTTTTACAAGAACAGTTGGAAGCATTACGTGGGATCGATAACAGAAATTATTAATGAGAACCAGCTTGAAAAAACATATAGAATATCTTTCTATAAAACTGTACGGACAAAAAATACATTAAAATTTACCCAACCAAAGAGGTCTGACGAGGACTGTATACCAGCCAATCTAATTATCAAAGAAATAGAATTGATCCAAATTAAGGAAAATCCAAATGAATTTGTCTTAAATGATGATAGTGATGATGTTTATTTTTCATAATTTATTAAAAATATACTTGTCCCTCATAATGCTCATAAGTAGTTCCTATTTCTTTCAGCAATGTTTGTTGATTAAATTGCTAAATTTAGGTTCGTAAGTAAGTACACAGTAAAGAAAGTCTTTTGAAAATTCTTTTTAAAAAGTATTTTTTATTAATATGTTTATTTTTTAGTTTTAGAGTTTTTTGTGTCGCTAGTGAAGGCGAGTTAACGCTCATTCTATTGTTATTTACGTAATATAAGGAAAATTATACCTAATAATTATTCTATCTGAATACGTCTTACGTGGTGATAATGACGAGACGTATATTACTTAAGAAAAATATACTTGTGCCTACAAGACCAAATAAAAAGTATAGACTGAACGTCGCGAACAGCAAAGTGAGGATGCTAAAAGTACGCCTCGCCGTGTAACAGACACTGATAAATGCACGAACATGTCAAGCTAAGCCTTAGCTGATTGTTTGAGCTCAGCATCCAAAGGAGTACACGTTTTTGTACTCGTTCGGTTTATTTTCATTACATTTGTGTGCGTTTTTCTGTGTACGAACACGGCGAGGCGTACTTTTAGCGGTTTCACTTTGCTGTTCGCGACGTTCAGTCTATACCTACTTGTAGGTACCTCATAGTGTTGATTGGTACTTCCTATTTTATGATAGTCATTTATGCAATACTCGGATTTAATTACTAAGAAATGACTGCTGTTATTGTTTTTTATTTTACTTAATTTTGTTTTGATTAAAGCACGGTTAATTATGTTAATCCGTATTTTATTTACTAAAACATTTTCCTAAAGGTATGATTCCGTGGCCGACCGCACACAGCAACCGCAGACTGCACTACTGATTTCTATGTATTTGTATTAGATACTTTCCGTAGCTGGTAGTAGTGAGTCTGCGGTTGCTACGTGCTGTTCCTGCGTGCAGTCGGCCACGGAATCATACCTTAACCTATACGAATGACTAAAACACAGTCTGCTAGGATCTAGAAACCTACAAAGCTAAAAAGTAAGAAATACTTTCATACATGCTAGTTTGTAGGTATAGAAAGTTTGAGAAACATAATTTCTTCATTTGTCGTTATGCGGGGGAAGATCGGACTATTAAATTTAAAAAAAATATTTTGTATCTGTCATACCTAAACTACTTATCTTTTTAAAAAATCCTTTAATACATTAATGAAACGGGAAATACCGGATATTTCTCTAATGAAAACCTTACGTATTAAGCCACACAGTAGCTTTTAGAAAGTAGTCCGTACTTACCCCGCCATGGTCCGGTCTTTAACTGGTATTTGGATTAGCAAACCTAATCTTCACAAAGGTGTATCTTGGCAACCGCGTAACAAAAAGAAACTATTAAAATACTGATTGAGAGAAAATTTGATCCTTAGCAACGAAAGATCAATTACATTTGAAAATCTTAAATAGGAAATTTTGAGAAAAACATTTGCTGGAACCTCTTCAACTAACCGAAAAACAGTCCGGCCTTACCCCAACGCACCTTATGTAAAAGTAATTCTCTCCTATTGGCCCACAAGCAAAATTTAAAAAATGTCTTTTAGATTAGAAATGCACTGGTTCCCAGGTATGTAAAAGTAATTATTATTAGGGTTCCGTACCTAAAGGGTAAAAACGGGACCCTATTACTTAAGACTTCGCTGTCCGTCTGTCACCAAGGCTGTATCTCATGCACTGTTATAGCTAGACAGTTAAAATTTTCACAGATGATGTATTTCGGTAGCCGCTATAACAACTGTACGGTGCAGCGCTTAGTTGACCACCACGCTGCGACAGTTCACCATAAATTTATCAGATGACGAGTACGAGTGTTGATTAAGTATCAGAGATGTTGCGAAGTGTCGAGAAGAAAACCCACAGTAAAAGATTTTCCGTTTATTGAGTTGACTGTAGTCAAGTTAGTTAGACACTTAAAAATATTGGTGTTAGTCATAATAATTCTTTTTTTTTAAATTCTGTTCTTAGTATTTGTTGTTATAGCGGCAACAGAAATACAGCATCTGTGCAAATTTCAACTGTCTAGCTATCACGGTTCATGAGATAGAGCCTGGTGACAGACAGACAGACGGACAGTAGAGTCTTAGTAATAGGCTCCAGTTTTTACCCTTTGGGTACGGAATCCT
This sequence comes from Eudonia mercurella, assembly GCA_963082485.1. Lineage (NCBI taxonomy): Eukaryota > Metazoa > Arthropoda > Insecta > Lepidoptera > Crambidae > Eudonia > Eudonia mercurella. The sequence continues at coordinate 89,413 of OY720024.1, read as the reverse complement.
AAAAAGGAGGTTATCAATTCGAGCCATATGCATGCAATTTTATTGGAATTACACAATATTTCATATATTATATTATTATGTTAGTCTATGTGGGCTTAGTAAACAGATGTGCCAAATTTCTTAAGTGTATATATGTAGGTGTTCCTATGTCGGTTTGTCTCTGTGCAATACAAACTAAATGTTTTTAGAGGTAGGACTTCTGCTCAATGTGATTTATTTAAGTTTTCGAAGTCGGTATCATATCAAGTAGGTAATTGTGCTAGTTTTAGTCCACTTCTCGATTTTGCCAGCTTTATTATAAATAGTTTACGATCTTTTGTTACGTTTGATGATCTTTCAGATTGATAGTGGTATAGAAAAAATAATAAAAGTGTACGAAGAAGGTGTCGACGGGCTCACGCCAAGTTTAACTTCACCAATCAACTCTGCAGTGTCTTCACCAAGTTCAACATTTTCAAGCTCGGAAGAATTAAACGTAAGTGTACCTTTTCTGCAGAAAAGCACTTAGACCTTAAACCTATATTATGTTATTCGTCCGCGTGGAATAGTGACTTCCGGCAGATTTTTGGTTCTTCCCACATAGTTCCCGTTCTTGCGGGATTTTCGGAATGGTCGAGTTCCCGCAGAATTTTCAGGATAAAACCTATGTTTTTTTTTTTCGAGTTCCAAACTATATCTGTACAATTTTATTCACAATGAAGTACTCTTAACCAACAACATATTTATTTGAATAAAGATTAATATTATTATGTTGATACAACTTAAACAAATTATTTCGACCAAATTAGGTACCATAAAAACGGTTTTTGTGAGTTAATCTTAAAAGATAGACATATACTATCGCGGACTGTTTTTTAGATCATTAAAAGAGCTATTATTCTTTAATACATATTTTTTGTGTATCTTGAACCGTTTTCACGGCGCACGCAACGGAAGGCTTCAAAGATGAAATAATTTCTCCCGTTTTTTTACACATTTACCACTATATCTTTGCTCCTATTGGTCGTAGCGTGATGTTATATAGCCTATAGCCTTCCTCGATAACTGGACTATCCAACACAAAAAGAATTATTCAATTCGAACCAGTAGTTTCGGAGATTAGCGCGTTCAAACAAACAAACAAACAAACTCTTCAGCTTTATAATATTAGTATAGATATACCTATATTATGTATATTGCTATATATACTTAGTAATAAATATCAATTTTTTTTCTTTCCAGAACAGATGCCAGGATTTAATTTCTCTACTCAGTAGTACACAAGAGGGCAAACTGCTTCTTAAACAGCGTCTAAACCCTTTGGGAGATCAACTACGAAGAACTTTAACCAGAGAGATTGCGACAGAAATAGTAAAACATGATCCGAAGGCACCAATAACCAGTAACATATACATACGTTGGATTCGCGAAATTGGTAAGTTTTTAAATAGGGACCTATTGATAAAGTTACAACTATTAGTCTGTCTGTCTGTCTGTCTGTCTATCTATCTGTCTGTCTGTCTTTCTGTCTGTCTGTCTGTCTGTCTGTCTGTCTGTCTTTCTGTCTTTCTGTCTGGATTTAATAGGAAATGGAGATGAGGCGACCAGGGAAACTTTCGTCATTTGTTATATGGAAAACATTCTCGAATTGTTCAATGTTTCCCTAACATAAAGATAAAAGTTTCAAAGGGCCGCGTTGTTTTTCTTATAATATCATCTTCAGCCATATGACGCCCACTGCTGGGCATAAGGCCTCCCCCAAGGATCGCCACAACGATCGGTCCTGCGCTGCCCGCATTCAACGGCTTCCCGCGACCTTGACCAGATCTTCGGTCCACCTTGTAGGGGGCTTGCCCACGGAGCGTCGTCCGGTGCGTGGTCGCCAATCGAGAACCTTTTCTTATCATATATTATAGTTTAATCGTTTGTCTTTATATAATAATATAGGTACAACTATTGATCTGTTACAGAACGAGTATTCCCAGCAGAAAATTCGTCTATTTATTACACTAAAGGACCTGAAGTGTTTGGGCGAGCCCATGGTCGGCTGTTTGACGCAGTGACTAATCTGAAGGCTAAGTATCGCCGAAATAAAATATACCAGCCAAGGGCGCGTCGTTCCTTAGAAAAAACATTTACTCCAACAACAGCATCAGTGCAGTACGCTACAACTAATAAAAGGACAGCACCGGTTAGAGAGGACCCTGAGACCACCTCTGAGAGTCAAGCGGACCTAGATTCAAAGAACACTGAAATAGAAGAATGCTTCGAGTGGCTCCGTTCGGCTGCAGACAATTATACACTTTGTAATGAAAAGTGGGCCGTAACAAGGAAACGGCGCCAGCAGTCTGTCTTGTCAGAAGACGCATATCCATACCTTCAGGAATTTCCCTGCTTAAAACGATGTTGGGGATATTCTTTGGTAAGTTTACCAAAATAGCCTCACTTTAGTTAGTAGTAAAGTAAAAACCTGAACCCTCTGTTTACTGACAGTTTGGACAGTGTCCCCCTGTCGTCTGGTAGTCCTTATTTTTTCAAATATTAATACATTAACAAAATAGACATAATAACATGTAAAAGTTGTTTAATACAAAAATGTCTACTGTTTGAAGATGTGACAACACTGAGAACTTACTTTAAATTTTATTTTCCAGCTTATTGAAGACTTTCACGAATGGTATACTGGAAATGAAAATAGTTTCGATAACAAATTTCCGTTATTGAAAAATAAGATAATATCATTATTTGAAGCAGTTTCAAACAAAAGTAAATTTGTGAAGGAAGTTAAGGAGCTTGCAAAAAGTGAGTTTTTTTTTATCTCAAATTATGACTAGCTTATCTGACCAAGTTGAGTATAACAAACAACAAAGGCACCGCCGTATATCATCATATATGCGAACACTTACATTTACAAAAATGCAAATCTGGCAATGCAGCGCTTCTACCACAATAAGTATTGAGATCTAATGTAAAACCAAGCTGGTGTACCTACATATAACTCAGTCCTTATTGGAGTTAACTAACAACATTTCATTGTGTGTGATCCTTTCAATATTACATGTCTATATTTTTATAATAAATATATAGACATGTAATATTGAAAGGGTCAAAGGGTCACAGGACAATAGAATAGACGAATTCTATCTTATTAGAATTTGTCTAATAAGATAGAATTTGTCTTGTGTTATATCACATTATTATGTAATGCAATGTGTATACTCATTGATAGGCCGGCTAGCGCTGTATACATATATTTAGCCGCGCGATGACCAGGTCATTCTATAAAATATATAATATATACATTGAATTTTGAAAGGGTGACAATGTTAGTAAACTCCAGTGGAAATTGAGTTCTATGGACAGCAGCTTGGTTTCATAATAGATCTAACTAGTTTCTGCTCTAGAAGAACTACGTTGCGAAACTTGTACATGCAGTGTTTTTGATGGGATCGCCTTCTTCGTGATGGATCCCTCTGTTAATACTCCACGACTGGGAACCTCTTATGGAAACCGGATAGCTACCATACACTTACTGCAGTCTGTGGGAGGCATGTCTTATAATGTTTATTTCTTTTATTACAGATCCCGATCAAGAAACAAGCAATCTAGCTGCTCTTCTTATGATTCCACATCTTTTAGGACCGGTTCAAATCAGAAAGAAGAAATATTCTACGGCCGAAGTACGTGAAAGTTTCATTAAGCATATTGACGAAGAAAGACTGCTGAACGAAGAACGACAGAAACGCCACGATACGAATAAATCCCGGGGTATCACTGTCCAGCCATATGTGGTAGTCGCAGGACCACTTCAAAATATCACGGCAAGGTACCTAATTGTTGATGACATTGTGTATGACTTGCCTACCATTGGTTGTGCAGTGGATACGTGCTTTAAAATTATATGGGCCCTATACTTAGAGTATCCTTGTGAATGTTTACCGGTTTGGCAATTCCTGCAAAGATCAGTTTATACCATTGATACCGAAGCAGTTAATTTAAAAGAAAATATTTCTGCATCAGTTCTTAGCCTACTGAGTGATTGCAACTTCGATAAGGAATAAATTAATAATGGTTGTCTGTTTTTTGTGTGCAGCTGAAGTTATAGATTTTAGAGCTCTCCGGTTTCATTTCCAATTTTTTCATAAGAATCATAACTTTGAACAATATAGGTGTACCGAAAGCGGCTGTTCCAGATCCTACCATCTATTTAATTCATATCGGCGACATTATCTTAAAATTCATTCAACTGAGGAGTTTCTTAGAAACGAAGAAAACGACGGATCTGTTGATACAAATGCTGAAATACCACTCGAAGGTGTTAGTTCATCATCTGTAGTGCCACCATCTTCTACAGGTGATGATTTATCAGTAATTGTAGCAACAAAAGCCGATGATATCTCTTTACGTCATGTTTCACTTGAATCAGCTTTAGCTTTATTTATAGCAATCTTGTATGGAGCTGCAAATCTACCAAGAAATGTTGTTCAAATTATTATTGAAAATTTTCAAAACATCATATTACATTCTGTAATACCTTTAATGCATGAGTTGCTACAGAAAATGGTTAATAATGGGGGGATCTCTTCTTCTAATCATTCAGAAGCAGTACAAACGATACGTACAGAGATAGACTCGGTGTTCAGCACATTTTCCTCAGAACATCGTATATTTTCTTTCTTTGAGCGCAATCAAACTTATATACCGCCCCAAGCAATTGTAGTAGGCGAAAGCCGCGAATCAAATACTCGTGGCAGCAACCAAGTAGTTAATCGTACTGTCCAATTTATTCCATTAAGAGAAGTCTTGCGTGCTTTTTTCTCTCTCGAATCAATTTTGGTTGATACACTACAATATATGGCATACCTTTATAGTGATACCACAAATATACACAACTTCATTCAAGGATATTACTGGCAATCCAAAAAAACAGTTCACACTGGTAGGAATGTTGTGCCCTTATTTTTATTTTTTGATGATTATGAGACGGGTAACGCTTTGGGAAGCCACTCAGGCATTCATAAACTGGGAGCCGTATATGTCTCAATACCTTGCTTACCACCGTGGCGTTGCTCTGTTCTTTCTAATATTTTCTTAACTTTGTTGTTTCACTCTTCTGATAGAGTGCGATTCGGTAACGATATAATATTTCAACCTGTAATAGATGAACTAAATTTTCTCCGTACTGTTGGTATACCATTCGATATTCCTAATTTTAGTGGAGTAATATACTTTGAATTGGCTCTTATTCTAGGGGATAATTTAGGCATTCATTCCTTAACTGGTTTCGTGGAAAGTTTTTCAGCTAATTATTCTTGTAGAATTTGTAGAGTGACGAAAGAAGTCATGAAAGTTCAGTGCTATGAAGATAGTACGATTTTAAGATGTACTGATGATTATGAGACCGACCTATTGGAAGGTATTCCTGGAAACTCAGGTGTTAAGGAAAGATGTGTTTGGCTGAAAGTAGGTGGCTTTGATTTATTCAAGCAAGTAGGCGTGGATATTATGCATGACATTTTTGAAGGAGTTGGGAAGTATGTCATGGGACTGGTGCTAATGAAATATATTAGTCGTTTCAAATATTTCTCTTTATCTTTGCTGAACGATAGGCTACGTAGTTTTGAATACGGACCAGATAACCGCAACAAGCCTATTGAATTAAGCATGTCTCACATCAATCAATGTAATATTCGTCTTAGCGCGTCAGAAATGCTAACTTTCATAAGATATTTTTCAGTTTTAATGGGTGATAAGGTTCCTGGAGGTGACATCTATTGGACACTTTATTTGAAATTACGCGAAGTTGTAGAACTTGCAATGGCTACTTGTGTTTGGGACGGTATTGATGCTGTAATGCAGGACTGTGTCACTCAACTTAATGAATTGTATTTGTTCTTGTCAAATGGATCTCTAAAACCTAAGTTTCACCACCTCACACATTATCATAATGCCATGAAGAACTTTGGTCCGCTTTCATTAATTTCATCTATGAGGTACGAAGCAAAACATAAACTGGCAAAGACATCTGCTAGGGCTTCATGTAATCGAAGGAACATTTCGCTCAGCTTATCTATTAAACACCAGCTCAAATTAAACGAAATATTTTCTAAGGGTTCATTGGATCCAATATTATCATGGGGACCTAAGAAACTAAAACTGACACAATCTGATTTAGAAATCATTCAATCCTGTCTCCATCTAGACGAAACCAAGTCATTGTTCGGTGTCCCTTGGTTTGCCATGTCCTCTGTTCGATATAGTAAAGGGTCTATACTTGTTTGTAATTCTAAGCCAATCTGCGATCGTAACGACGTAACGTTTTTAATGGTCAGTGGGGTGTACATTTGTGATAATGAGGTTATTTTAATAGGGACTCTGTTGCAAACAATTTTTTTTGATAGTCATTATTATGCGTATGAAGTTGAAGTGCAAGTGAAGAAAATAGCTATTCGGTTCAAAACCCTTCATTTTCAGACTCCCCATACGTTAAATACGGTATTTTCGCCTCTTATGAGGTTATTGGTTACACTACGTAGTCCCATTTAAAAGTTGCTTGCGATAAAATGTACTGAAGAACAGTCATAGGCATAAACTGGTCGGAGCAGCGAGGCAGATGATGATACATGCATGGCGTTGCCGTGAGAGATGTTGTGGGACCAAAAGGTTGTTATTTTGTTATTGCAGAGCATGCTCTCACGACAACTACCTAAGCCATTGTCTATTTTTAAGTTGCGGTTTCTCCTGAAGCTTTTTAAGTCGGCCCTAGAAGTAGGTGTTCGCAATTCATTTTTATGTGATGATACATGCATGGCGTTGCCGTGAGAGATGTTGTGGGACCAAAAGGTTGTTATTTTGTTATTGCAGAGCATGCTCTCACGACAACTACCTAAGCCATTGTCTATTTTTAAGTTGCGGTTTCTCCTGAAACTTTTTAAGTCGGCCCTAGAAGTAGGTGTTCGCAATTCATTTTTATGTGATAACCCCCCCATATTCATAAAAACTATTTAAGCTTTAATTAGTTAATCATTGTATTGTCTCTTTTTCTCAAATTCAAAATGACCTTTGTGTGACGTTGGCAAAACAATATTTAACTAAATAATGCTTGAATAGTGTCTTGTTAATCACTCGACATTGGCGGAATTATTTGTGTTGTAAAGACACTACAGAAGCCATAACACAAGAAAATAATAATAATAGTTTTTATGAATAAGGGGGTAATTGTGGTGCGCTATATTGGTATTTTCAAATCTATGAGATTTTCTAGTTCTTATGTATCCTTGTATATTATTCGTTGTTTTGCCTTCGTTGGTTCGCCATCTTAATTTGTCAAAGGCTACATGCATGGAAGTAACCATGTATTTCCAGGTATCTAAAAGTAAGTAATTATTATTGTCTCTATTCATGGACTCAACATTTATTAGTTTTATTATACTACATTGTTTGCATTAAAAAATCTTTACAGATATAAATCTGTTATATAATGATAATAAGGAAATATAAGGTTTTTGAATTGCACAACATTATAATATATGTTAGTCAATATGTGGGCTTATTAAACAGATGAGTCAAATTTCTTAAGTGTATGTATGTCTGTACAAACCGACATAGGTACACCTACACCGACATAGGTACACCTGTCGGTTTGTCTCTCTGTGCAATACAAACCAAATGTTTTTAGAGGTATGAATTCTGCTCTACCTGATTTATTTAAGTTTTCGAAGTCGGTATCATATCAAGTAGGGTAATTGTGCTAGTTTTGGTCCACTTATCGATTTTGCCAGCTTTGTAATGCAAAAAGATTGTCTTGAAGTACCTTACTTAAATGTATTATATTTCATTCTACAGCTTATACAAGTTACAAAAATAGTAAGGATCCGTTTAAGGGCATATCCTGTATCGTGTTTTGATTAGAAAAAAGTCAAAGAAAACATTTTTACGCGAAAATTTTGTGGCCTTTGTATAAAGAGTTGGCCTCCTTAGACGACCTACCCCATAGAAAACAAAGGTTTTACGAGTCAAAAAAAATTTCTTTAAGTTTTCCTAATCAGTTATATAACATCTCAGTGTTGTCACATCTTCAAACAGTAGATAATTTTGTATTAAGGAAGTTTCCAATCAGAGAGACATTTTTGAAATTTGGACCTGCGAACAAAATCGATAAGTGGAAGAAAACTAGCACAATTACCCTACTCGATATGATACCGACTTCGAAAACTTAAATAAATCACATTGAGCAGAATTCACACCTCTAAAAATATTTGGTTTGGTGCACAGAGAGACAAACCGACAAAAATATATATGTATATAGGCATACAGACATACATACATATACTTGAGAAATTTGGCACATCTGTTTACTAAGCCCACATAGACTAACATATATTATATGAATATTGTGCAATGGCAATAATATTACATACATATACGGGTCGAATAGATAGCCTCCATGTTTTAAAGTCTGTTAAAAACCTTATATTTATTTCTGTGAAGATCTTTGTAATGCAAAAAATGTAGTAAAATAAAACTAATGTTGAGTCGATGAATACAGGCAATAATAACTTTTAGATACCTGGCTAGTAGAGATTTCAAATTAAAAAAAGGTTTTAAATAGGAGGGATCAAACGTTTGATTTGGTCATTTTCCGTCTAATAAAGACAATGCAGTTAAGTCCACTTCGTTTTTAAGAATAACTGTACCATATGTTAATAATATGTATAGTTACGCATAAATTGGTAATAATTAGAGTACATATATGTATAAGTTAGTTAGTTAAAACAAACACAATTACTTTTACGATGCATGTTTAAGAAAAACACTATATACACGTAGGTGTGTAAAGACAAAATTAAAGTATGAAAATTATGTTTGTAATATTGATGTATCGGACCCCTGCCGGCAGGTTACATAGCTTTTCCAGACGCTCTGTATTTACCAACGACCGAAAAAGTTGCTATTTATTATTACTTTGTAAACTGTCATATGAATCATAATATGTAAACAAGTATATGTCTATGATATGATAAATAAATAAATAATTTTGGTAAACTTACTATTTATCATCATTATTTAAAAATGTTTATTTTGTAACATCCGTGTTTATTGTATGCGATTTGATGTGAGTTCCATCAATAAATATATTTTTTACTTTGTAATATACACTTGTATTTATTTCTTCACTGTTCCTCAACAATAGCAAGACCAGTTTCTCAATAGTTTGTAACTTGTAATACAAGCGGATGTCACTTTTTAAACAACTTTTGTTACAAAGGGACTTCCACTTGTATTACAAATTACAAACGTTTGAGAAACGGGCCCTTGCAGCTCAGCTGCAGTGGCGCTACTGTTGGGCAACAGTACTAGCTACTATCAGGTATGTAGTTGCTACTGTTCCACAACAGTAGATCTTACTGTTGTGGAAGAGTAGCAACTACATACCTAGTAGTAGCTGGTACTGTTCCCGATCAGTAGCAACTACATACCTAACAGTAGCTGGTACTGTTCCAGAACAGTAGCAGCAACCGTAGCCAATCAGTAAGATCTACTGTTGTAGAACAGTAGCGACTACATACCTAACAGTAGCTGGTACTGTTCCCAAACAGTAGCAGCAACCGTAGCCAATCAGTAAGATCTACTGTTGTAGAACAGTAGCAACTACATACCTAACAGTAGCTGGTACTGTTCCCGAACAGTAGCAGCAACCGTAGCCAATCAGTAAGATTACTGATGTAGAACAGTAGCGACTACATACCTAACAGTAGCTGGTACTGTTCCCGAACAGTAGCAGCAACCGTAGCCAATCAGTAAGATCTACTGTTGTAGAACAGTAGCAACTACATACCTAACAGTAGTTGCTACTGTTCCCAAGCAGTTCTAGCAACTGTAGGTAATCAGTGAGATCTACTGTTATGGAACAGTAGCAACTACATACCTAACAGTAGTTGCTAACGTTCCCAAACAGTAGTAGCAACGTTAGCCAATCAGTAAGATCTACTGTTGTGGAACAGTAGCAACTACATACCCAACAGTAGTTGCTACTGTTCCCAAGCAGTTCTAGCAACTGTAGGTAATCAGTAAGATCTACTGTCGTGGAACAGTAGCAACTACATACCTAACAGTGGCTGGTACTGTTCCCAAACAGTAGCAGCAACCATAGCCAATCAGTAAGATCTACTGTTATGGAACAGTAGCAACTACATACCTAACAGTAGTTGCTACTGTTCCCGAGCAGTTCTAGCAACTGTAGGTAATCAGTAAGATCTATTGTTATGGAACAGTAGCAACTACATACCTAACAGTAGTTGCTACTGTTCCCAAGCAGTTCTAGCAACTGTAGGTAATCAGTAAGATGTATTGTTATGGAACAGTAGCAACTACATACCTAACAGTAGTTGCTACTGTTCCCAAACAGTAGTAGCAACCGTAAACAATTAGTAAGATCTACTGTTGTGGAACAGTAGCAATTAATGTTTCCTTTAACTGTTTCCTTTAACTGTTTTCCTTAACTGTTTTCTTTAACTGTTTTCCTTAACTGTTTTCTTTAACTGTTTTCCTTAACTGTATTATTCAGTAAAATTAACTGTCTTAGGTTACTGTTTCCATTAACTGTTTTCGTTAACTGTTTTCCTCAACTGTTTTATTTTGTTACTGTTTTAGTTCATTGTCAGTTAACTGACTTTTCAGTAAAATTTACTGTTTTACCCTTACTGTTTTGTTACAGTTAAAGTAACTGCTTTTTACAGTTGGCTCCATTTTAACTGCTTTTTTCAGTTAAGTTTAGTGAAATTTCATTAGGATTTACTGATTATTTCTTTCAGTGCAGCCACGCGTGCTGTCTTCACTGTATCCATTTACTGTGGCAACTATTCCATCGCGAATGAAGACATTTGGTGAATCATATCTTTGTCGATGGCGCAGTGGTTGAGGTTAAGCAACTTTCGCAAGGGTCGGTCATCGAATGGGTGACTAGGGTGCTTAAGAAGGCACGTAAAGCCGTTGGTCTCTGCTGCAGTAGACTATTAAATAACCACCAACCTGCACTGGGCCCGAGTGGTGGTTTATAACCCGTTTTTCCTGTGGTTTCCATCCATAGAAAAGGGTCGTGCCCCAGCAATGGGGACTTAAAATGAGCTAGTAATACACAATTATTGCTGGTATACAAGCAAGTTGTTGGTATGCGATTGCAATTGGCATAAGTTATTGGCATTTTATTAATTATACGGTAATTGGTGTGATTCCCCTATGCTAAGTCCTTAAATCTCATAACCACTCACAACTATATCTACAGCTTCATGCAATAACTAGAGCTTTTGTCTTTGGCGTGTCTGAAACTCTTTAGTTATTATTCTGAGCTGAAACCTCAGAATAGGCTGAAACTTAATGCTTTGACGTCTGTAACGTCAGAAAACATCAAACTTCAAAGCTTTAAGTCATGCTAACAAAATAAAAATTCTTCGTAGCTTCCGAAAACCGTTTTAGTTATTATAGTACAAAATCTTAGCTGTGTAGAATTGTAGACATTTATTCATTGTGGTATAAAAGATGGTTAAAGATGATCAAAAGAAT
>OY720024.1:0-77672 GCA_963082485.1 Eudonia mercurella | reverse complement strand
ATTTAAAAATTATTTAAGTGTATTTTTGAACTGGGTAAAACTATTCAACAAATATTAGACGTTATTTAATAGAGCTTGTTTCTTTTTTTTAATTTAGCCTTATTTTGAAGAATAAAATTTTGTAGTTGGCTGTTATCAGCGCTCTAAAAAAAGTCAGTAATCCTAGTCAGTATCTCGCTTTTTCTTACATACAGTACGTTGAGGTTGAGTGTAGCGGAAGACGGTGTACTAATAGTCCGACTGTCCGATTAAGAGCTTGCGTTCGGTAACGTTTCTTTTCGTACAGTGCCGAGTATCGTTACCTATTAGTACTTAGTACGCGTACTACACAAGACTATTCTGAGATTTGCGCTCGTGAGACAAAAGATAGTTCATAACAGAGCTGAGTAGTGTATAGAGAAATTTGCCTATTCCCGTCAACATAGCTTCACATGATTCCCGTGCGCCGCACGGTGTACCGAGCTCTGCCGAGCTTGACCGAACCTCGCCGAGGATTACCCAAAGCGCGCGAGGACGGCCATATTGAATTGCCTTGTCAATCAGTTGTTTTGTTTTGTGATTCAATTATTATTATAGTTGTTTAGATTCTGAAAGGATATTAAAATTTTATATACTGATGAATCGGAGATAGTGAGTGTATTAGCAACATAAGCAAAACGTTGGTTTATTTTATAGCAACTTTGTATCCTCATATTTGGTCAGCTAGTATAGTGCACCACCAGTTCCATAGTCCACCAGCCGCCACTGCTCCTAAGATTAATAAATTAAAAAACAAGCTTTTATTAAAATGCGCTGAAAAAAAAAAACTAATAGTTTAAAACTTGTACTAGGTATCAACTAATAAGGTCATTACACAATTTATCTATACTAATATTATAAAGCTGAAGAGTTTGTTTGTTTGTTTGTTTGTTTGATTGTTTGAACGCGCTAATCTCAGGAACTACTGGTTCGAATTGAAAAATTATTTTTGTGTTGAATAGTCCATTTATTGAGGAAGGCTATAGGCTATATTACATCACGCTATGACTAATAGGTGTGGAACAGTCGCTAATTAACGCGGGTAAAACCGCAGGGCACAGCTAGTATGATATAAAAACTTGTCGCGAGATTTAAGTAGGTACTTACTCGTGTTTACTTAGTTTGAAAATTTTATTAAATAAAATCAATCACATAAAGTTATTTAATCTAAAAAACAGATAGTTTAGATAAATTTCGACGAGTTGGATAGAGCCACAGAAGAGAGATTATTAGCGTACCTAATTGGAAACTCACCTGCCCTGGTTTGCAAGAAGGTGTTCGAATCCCGCCACTCATAAATCCGGTCACTGCGTGTTCGAATCACGGGTATGTACTTATGAAATGATTTTTCAACACTTTTCCAAAACGTATTTTGTTTGTATATTAGCGTACAATTATATATAAATTTTATATAAATTCAAAATTATTGTTCTAGGACTTTTAGTATTTATAAAAATGTATGGAATTATGTCTTCCATGGTATGAAAAAAGCCAACTAGTAAATAAAATATTTATTTACTTTAATGATACATTAAGTTTCTCTAAACTAAAATAAAAATTAAATATTCAGAATCGAAATAAATAAATCAACTATTAGCAAAGTACCTAAAGTTAATTGGCAATCGCATGTAAATCTTATGACTGTGTAGGGGTGAGTGGTACGCCGCCTACGGGCGGTGAGAGGCGGTCAGTGGTGGTGGTGGAGCGCGGTATCCTTCTTGACCTGCGCGAAGTACTCTGTGGCGGCGTCGTGCAGGTCGCGGTCGCCGGTGGCGGCGTCGGGCTCGCCCACCGAGTGCGTGGGGCTGGCCTCGCCCGTCTGCTTCATCTTCAGCTTGATCTCGCGCATGCGCGCCTCCAAGATGCGCTCGCGCTTGGCTTCGCGCTCCAGCATCTGCCGCCGTCGCACACTCATACATATACACTTATACTATTAATAAAATAATATATATACACGTGGTGGACTTATAATTAGAAACTCTTCATGAATTATGAAAGTTTGAAGTCCACATACAATATTCGTGAAAAATTTATAGATTCAATATTTAATAATCATGCAACAATATAGCCACTCAATTAGAATACTCATAAAATACATTAAATAAAACAAAACTATCTAAACTTCAATCATACATAGCTGATTTTCTGTTGCTGGCCGCTTGGACGCCTAATTAGAAACACTAGAAAAGCAAAATTGCATGCACGGCACATTCCATTTTTGAAATTGAAAAAATTAAACTTCTTTCTTAGCTATTAATTTGCACATCGACCAAAAATGGACGTACAGGAGAATAGCTGATCATTTAAAATATTCCGTAAAGAAAGTTTTTAATGCTATAAAAGACACGGACCTATTGAAAATGTTCTTTGAAAGGCTAGACCAAGGAAAACTTCGACCAGAGAAGATATGCTAATCGTACGTATTGCTAAACAAGACCCATTTAAAGGCTCCAACCAGATTAAAAATGAAGTTTTTTCGCCTGATGACCCTAGAAACGTCTCGTCAAGACTGGCACGCTGTAGATTAGTGGAAGCAAAATTATTGTTTGGACGGGTTTCTCGAAAGGTACCGCTTCTTACCAAGCAACATCGAGAGAAGCGATTATTATTCGCTATAAAGTATGTCAATTAGACGGTGCGAGATTGGAAAAAGTCTTATTCTCAGATGAAACTTAAATAAACATGGTAAATTCAGACGGCAAGCGCTACGTTAGACGTCCATTATACCATGCGTTTCATTATAAATACACTAGAAGCATAGTCAAGCACGGGGGCAGCAATATCAAGGTATGGCGATGTTTTTCCGGATGTGGAGTTGGACCCGTTCGAAAGATTGAAGGTACAATGGATCAACTGCATTACAAAAACATCTTAGAAGAGACAATGATTTCCTACTCTGACGACAATTTGCCTGTAACCTGGATCTTTCAGCATGATAATGACTACACCGCCAACAGTGTAAAATATTTTCTTAGGGAATAGCGTATTTCCGTCTTAGACTGGCCTGCAAATAGCCCTGATTTAAATCCCATAGAAAATCTGTGGCATGTCGTAAAAAAGAAAGTCTCAAACAAACGTAACTCCAGTCACAACGAACTCTACGAAGCTTTTGTCGTAGCATGAAATTCAATTCCACTAGAAAAATGTATGAAATTGCTTGAATCAATGCCACGTTCTTGTAGAGCTGTGATTGATAATAATGGATACGCAACAAAATATTAATTATAAGTTTTAGTAGCCTATACACAGTATCTATTACCTAAATTATATAATGCTCAATAATTAAACCTATATTTTTTTTGTATTGTTTCTAATTAGTTGTCCATTATTGCTGGTACTTTAAAACTCATTTAGTTGTTTTTATGAAATTTACTATTGAATCGGTACTTGTTTAGCTGATATTTTGTTGTTTAATTTCCAAATAAAAAGTATAAGGGTCAAATATCTTGTATAATGTTAAGTTCCATTGGTAGTGTTTCTAATTATATGTCCACCACTGTATATAATAATAATAATAACCTAGGCTAAGTTTTTATATAAAATATTGTAAAAAAAATTTCTCAATGTATATCTATACTTAGATTAATAACGCCTAGATGGATAGTCTTCATACAAACGCATCGTCTCTAAAGTGAGGCAAAAAGCAGATTAATGTAGGCGTGAGCATTACGTGCTTACGGTCGCCGACACACACACAAACAAAACTTTAATGTTGTGGAGTGTGTACAGTGAAGGAGCAATTTCCCCGAAAGTGGGGAAATGTTATACTTACGTGAAATAATAGTATAGTTTAATAGTTCATGATAATGTCGTTAAGCGTTAAAAGATAAGTAAGAAAATAAATTTCTCACGTCTTTTATACTTTTTTTTTGATATTTTAGTTTATATGAGAATGTTTATATGAAATTAATCAATAATAATCAAAATACCTCGAAATCAAATATTGAGCTTTTCTCTTTACTAAAATTTGTAATATAAATCAGGAGTGGTGGTAGCTTAGTAATCGGAATCTCGCGCCACATATCTGTCGTTGGGAGTTTGAATCCACGGACGGAACGAACCGCTAGGAGAATGATTTGTAATAAAAGTGATAATTATGTCATGACGAGGTGCTTTTTTTATATATTATTTATACACCTACGCAATAAAAACACTTTGCGTCCTACAAATAAACAAAGAATAATCTTCGAATAGTTATTCCATATTTTGTCTCTTGTACTTTAATTTAAAATGACGTTTACATAACAGAAACAAAACACGGAATAACTATTCGGACCTTATTCTTTGCTTATTTGTAAGGCACTTTAGGTATGACTAATAAATGAAAACAAATATATTTGAAAAATAAGGCATTACTATTTTGCCATTTAAAATTATAAATACGGACGTTGAAATTGCTATAAAATACTACAATTCGAGTAATTTCGTGTGTACTAAGAAGAAAAACTACTTAGAAATAAAACTATTTCCAAGATCTGGGATTCGATAAAAATAAATTAACAACATTTTGGTGCTATTAACCACTCTTTGTGTTGTCTTATTGGCAACTTTAAGTAAATTAGCCACCTTCATTCCGATCACTGCTCATCATTATACCATTACACTTAATAGGGAAATATATTATTATCTTACTTAGTGGTAAATAGTGTTGAATAATTTCGGCGGGCTGGTTAGAACCACGATAGCTCAATTGGAGGAGCACCTGACCCGGTATGTCAGAAGGGTGCAGCAGGTTCAAATCCTGCTCGTGGAAATTTTTTCAACATTTGTGTTTTTGTAATTTGTTTCGCAACAAAATTTGCGTTAAAATTATTTAAAACATTTTATAATAGCTTGCCTACTTCTTAACTGATCTTTAGTATTTGTAAAAATATTATGATCGGATGTTAATGACGGTAGTTGTTGACATTGAATGGGCGCCTTTGGCTTTCAAAGTAAAAAGTAAATAGTGTTGAATAATTTCGGCGGGCTGGTTAGAACCACGATAGCTCAATTGGAGGAGCACCTGACCCGGTATGTCAGAAGGGTGCAGGTTCAAATCCTGCTCGTGGAAATTTTTTCAACATTTGTGTTTTTGTAATTTGTTTCGCAACAAAATTTGCGTTAAAATTATTTAAAACATTTTAGTGGTAACACTTAAAATATATGGTTTCAAAAAATATTTTCAATAAGATTTATTTTTATAACTAACATAGACCAATGAAAACTAAGAAATTATTTTCTTCTTACTAGTAACACTTTCATGATATTGCGGCTTATAATTTTATTTTTAAAAGTAGTGAATATTTAGCACAATACAAGTCAATTTGTAATATTTACGTATGAAATGTTATATTAGAAGCTTTTTTGTCCATATGCGATGCATTGTGACACCCATTAACTACACAAACCGCCATAATGTGATTAATTGTCGGAGATGTTTACACAACTGACGTCTCGTTCGAGCGGACTGAGCCAAAATGGCTTGGTTTGAATTGCCTCACTTTTCTTGCACCTACTCGGTTTCTAGGCGTTATTATTCTAAGTATCTATATTAATATTATAAATAGGAAACCTTTGTATTTTTGTATGTATGTATGTTTGAAAGGAATAAACTCAAAAACTACTGGACCGATTTAAAAAATTCTTTCACCATTAGAATGCTACAATAGCGCTGAGTAACATTGGCTATATTTAAAAAATTAAAAATACTAAAAACGAAAATTTTATTTTCCAATACATAATGATTTGTTTGTTGTGTTGTAATGGAAACCATTGATATATATTTAACTCAATGATGGAAACTGTCAAAGCGGTACGACGTCCGCCGGGTCTGCTAGTATTTAATAAAGAGAATAATAATAAAATTGTCAAACAGTTGTTGAGCTCTTAGCTTTTTAAAATAGCAATGAATTAAGAGGAACATCATATGCTACAATTGCTGAGTTATGTTGCTGATGAACCATGGTTGCAAAGCCTAATCGTCGTTCGAAAGGCAGAATAACAGATTTACGAAGGATAGTTATTACAGTAATAACGTCATGATGATTTTGTTGCAAATAAATATGGTTTTTCTTTACACAAGCCCTTTCACAAGCAACATAATATATGGCTAGCGACGTTTGTGAAGCGCCGTGTTAATTAATTTGACACGGCGTCAGTGCTTGGAGGGTGTAAATATGAAAAGCGAGGCTGACCACGGTGAGCTGGCCCTTGTCGTTCTTTTCGGACTGCGAGAGGCTATGCGACAGCTCCACCATGTACACGCAGCCGCGCTGGCTGCCGCACGCCGCCAGCGAGCCCTGCACACCACCAACATGCCGATACACCATTAGTACTCATTATTCAATTACAAATCCCTCCGATTTTTTTTTAAATGTACTCTAGAGGCATGGCGAACAAATCAACATCATGAAAGTTTTCATTATACGTGGACATCTATACTAATATTATAAAGAGGAAAGCTTTGTATTTGTATATGTATGTTTGCAACGAATAAACTCAAAAACTACTGGACCGATTTAAAAAATCTTTCACAATTAGAATGCTACATTAGCGCTGAGTAACATAGGCTGTATTAAAAAAAAAGAAAAAAAGAAATGCGGTACGAAGTCCATCGGGTCAACTAGTTATCTATACATATACAGCAATTGACAAGTTTTTTAACGGGATTTAATGCAATCTACTTAGTATTTATATTAAAGTCTAGCCCTATAGACTTAGCATTATATCGGTGCCAAGTTTCAGGTAAAAGCCGTGGTACCCCTGCCTCACTTTGCAAATCATACCAGAAGATGCATTAAGGCGCTTCGCAGACAGAGCCACTGTAGTTGAACAAACTATCAACATTTTAAAAGTTGCCAGTCGCAGAAGCAGTTTACGGTTGCCGCAATTTTAAATAACTAAACTTTTCACAATTTTAGTCAACAGTTTGCCACTTGAGGAAACTACATAGCAAGTTGACACAACTAGTACAAATTTATCTGTTTCTAGTTGCAGCGTCAGAATACTGTTGACGATCATCTAAACTCGCAATAGAGTTGCTGTCTGTGCAGTTTCTTTAGGTTATAATGGAAACAGCTAGTCGCGAGTTGATTGTTGCCGCAACAAGGAGATCAAAGTTCTGTCTACAGAGCGCTTAAGGAACAAAATAATAGGTGGTGGGTACGTGCCCCGTCGTGCAGGCGCACGCGCAGCAGCGGCTCGTCGCACACGTGCATGGTGAGCACAGGCGCGTGCTGCCGCCGCAAGATGTCCCACACCGCCGCCACGCCGTTCGACTGCATCACCAGCATCAGCGACATCCTGCGCAGCGCCCACCGCCCACCATCAACACATGCACTACTTATTCACTACCACAAAATAAAGAGATAATACTATATCAAGCTCAGTGGCGTGCACTTGGAGAGGCCTATGTCCAGCATCGGACGTAATGCAGCTGGTGATGATGATGATGATGACGGTGATGATATGACAGCACATGCGTCAGTGCGCTGTGCCTGGTATCTGTTGTCTGTTGTCTGTTGCCTGTTGTCTGTGTTTATTGTGAATTTGTGTGTGTGTGTGCGTGCTAATGCTTGAAATGTACAATTCTGCTTTGTTGCTACATATAGTGAGAACCTGTAATATGCTTTCGGTTGCTTGTTTAAAGTGTGATTTCTAATATCTGTACATCAGAGCCAACTGGTCGGATGTCCAATTTTTACGAAAATCACTTTTGTTCTAGAAAACATTCAATTGTTTGTCTCCTTTGGGGTTCTCTAATCATTATTTCGCTATCTCTTTTATTCACAAAGTTAAGCTTACAAAAAAAAGTCGGATGTCCACATGAATTCAGAGCAAAAACAATTTTTACTTGCAATTTTTTGCCTTTAATAATCTTGAATTAACGATTTAAAAGTAGGTCTGATGTTCATATAAGGTATTTCGTTTCTCAAATTTTTAGATCGTAGCGTCTGAAGTTAACATCAGAACTTTCGGTTCGGGGAATCCACACAACTTCCAGAGCGAAAGAGATCGCATCATTTTTTAATAAGCGTTAGAAAGAGACAAAATGATAACATAAGCTTGACGAGCACCAACCAAACCGCGGTCGCGCCGCGCCGCCTCCGGCCAGCAGCGCCGGACGAAGAGTGTCATGTAAAAACCAGTTCGTGTCGCGATCGTGGATGGAATGGTTTGGTGCAAATAAATCATTATTTATTAAGCTTATTACCAAGTGCAGTATTTTAAACTTTACAGCATGAATCCTCATGTCAATAGGATGTTCCAGGAGTTAAGGAAAGCTGGAAATATAAGTAAGCAATGAAAGTGTGTATATTATTATACTTTCATCATCCTCAGCCATCATTCAGTCCGCCTTCGGACATAGGCCTACTCCAAACGCCTCCACCTCTTTCTGTCGCCAGCCACCCTCATCCAGTTGTGGCCGGCTAGATGTTTAATATCGTCCACCCATCTGAGTGGTGGTAGGCCCTGGCCTCGTGTGTTTTGCCCCGGTCTCTACTCCAGTGTTCATCTGGGCCATCGGTGGTAATCCATCTTCGCAATATGTTCCGCCCATCTCCACTTTTGGGACTATCAGGTCTACATCAACATCTCTCAACTTTGTCTTTCCTCTAATCCACTCGTTTCGTCTTTGATCTAGCAGAGTTACACCCAACATCGCTCTTTTTATTGCTCTCTGCGCGACTCTAAGTTTTTCAGCTGACCTCTAAGTTAGTGTTGTAGTTTCCATTCCATAGATGAAAACGGGCGAGACCCGCTGCTCGAAGACTCTGCTTTTCAGGTGTTGCGGTATAGTTTTGAGACGCATGATGTTGCTATTTGCACCAAATGCTGCCCAGGCCTGTCCAATTCTACGATCGACTTCTGCTGTCTGATTATCGAAGCCTAAAGTTATTTTGTGGCCTAGGTAGATGTAGTGATCAACTATTTCTACTAGTAGCGCATTCTGTTGTGCATCGGAAATGTTAGTCACTATTTTGGTTTTGGATTTGTTCATTTTCAGTCCAATTTTCTAAGTTTCTCTGCAAATCTGCTACCATAGCGACCATATCTTCGACATTGTCTGATCAGATCAGAACGATGTTGTCAGCAAATCTCAAGTTGTTGAGTCGCTCTCCATCAGTTTTAAGGCCTTTACTGCTCCACTTTAGCATTTTAAAAATATTTTCCAAAGCTGCGGTAAACAGCTTTGGAGAAATCGTGTCTCCTTGGCGTACGCCTCTGGAAAGTCTAAACGGAGCAGTAAGCTTATGTAGGTTGACAGAAGAGGTCCCGTTTCGGTTAAGGTGTTTTAAAGGCTGAATGTAATTTTCGTCAACTATACAATCGGCCAGGGCTCTTTTAACAGCCCATGTTTTAACCGAGTCAAATGTCTTTTCGTAGTATTTAATAATAATATAATAATAATAATAATAAAAATCTTTATTTGGCACCATTTCAATTTGTAAAATTAAATGTGAACGATAACAACCGCATTCGTCGGATGACTGTGTCGCAGTTGCCAACGCCCACCTCCAAGACTGAGGAGGGTTTGGTACACTATACCAGCAGATCCCTTACATAATAACTTTAGATAACAGAGGTTATTATATCTATGGTATATATCTATGGTAACTTTAGATAACAGAAGTTATTATATCTATGGTATATATCTATGGTAACTTTAGATAACAGAGGTTATTATATCTATGGTATACATTTTTAATAACATTAGGTATATAAGAAAGGGTGTGTGTGCATGTTTGTGTGTATGGGTGAGTCGATGTGTGTGTGTGTGTGTGTGCGTGTGTGTGTGTGTGTGTGTGTGTGTGTGTGTGTGTGTGTGTGTGGGGGTGTGTGTGTGTGTGTGTGTGAGAGGGTGTGGGGGGGGGTGTGTGTGTGTGCGTGTGATTCTGAGTGTGTGTGTTTTGTTGTGTTAAGCATGTTAGGAGACTAATGAGGAAGATGAGTGTTTTTATTTTATTATCTAGAAAAATGAAACTTAAAATCTTAATAATATAAGTGAAAGAATTTTTACGATATCTCTAAAACTGTATTTTTAACAATTTTTTGAACTTGGGAGTTCTTAAATCCAGAGCGCGCTTGACCGCTTAGCGCGTGACGTCACATCGCCGGTCCAGATATCATTGCTCGTTCGCGCGCAGTATCCGAAGCATTGTTTTTGCGTTACTTTAATTATCTTCGTTTATACTTGGTAAATATGGAAAAAAAATACCGTATAGATATTGTATAGTACTTTTATGTACTAATACAACAATTAGCACACCGGAAAAGTAGGTACTATTTTCATGTTCCAAATGACAAAAAACTAAGAAACAAGTGGTGTAACCTGACGAGAAGGGAGGAGACATTATCTACCAAAACAAGTAGACATTGTTGCGAAGATCATTTTAATGCGAGTAGGTACTAATTATATCTATACATTTTTGCATTATATGTAAGAAGTAACTATATATTAGGTACTATTTGTGTAATAAATAATTGATATGAGATACTCGTTCGTACTTGTTTACAGTGTTGGCCTATTAAGTTCAAGTAATTTGACGAAGTTTTTCACAGATTTTGTATATTTGACATTTATAATTTGATATGTTATTTTAACAGAATGTAATCTTGAAATAAATGATTATTATAATTTAACAAGATCTACCTTTCCGACTACTTTGATGCGTTGTGTTTGTGTAGAAGATAGTGTAGTGACATTTTATCGATAAAGTTTTCTCATTATTTAATACATCTCGTTATTTTCAACATTTAACTGTCCCGCTCGTTCCTCAAATTTAACAGCACCAGATTATTTTTTCTAGGGTTATTTAAAAGACAAGGTGTTCATTAATAAACCCAGGATAATCAAGCAGCTGAAGGTCAACATCTGAGCTAAAATGCAGTTGCTAACTCCTCATGTTCTGAGGAAAGTAATGAGAAGTGCTCTCGAAAGAGCCCGCCTTTGTGAGGCTGAAAATGGTGGTCATTTACGTGATGTAATTTTTAAAACCTAACTCAAAAATATCTCCATGAGTGTTTTTTTATTATCTCATAATAATTAAGATGAATTTAAAAAAATTAAAAGTTGTAACCAATTTTAACCCCGTCGTGACATTTGCGCCACCTAATATAAAAAAACAGGAAATGCATAGTATCAAACTGCAAGTACGACTAGCAAGCCATTCAGAGTTGAACTTTTTATAAAAGTCCTCAGATCCCCACAGAAAAAAATATTGATAAAATATAAATTTTAATCCAAAATCCACCCATTCTTAAATTTAGCGATTTACAACAAAAACTTATTGCAGATTGAATTGGACACCGAAAATTATCTCAAGGAGATAATTTGATACATTATTAATACATTGATACTTTTTGTATATCTTCAGTTGGGTGAAAGTAAGTCATAATCTGAGGGGATTTCTCCAGTTGCCCATATCTTTGGCTTTTATAAATTTCAACTGAGACCCAACTTGCGACAGTTTTGGTTTCATCCAATAACATGTAATTTCTGTGCAAGCAGGCTCCTCACTGCGTCTATGTAACCACATGACCAATGCCATAGTATGTTTACATCTTCCTCTACTTGCCGCACAACCTTCACAATCCAGACTTAAAATTTTTCAAGCTATTTCATCACAAACAAATTTACAGTGATATGGCGTGGTTCGGACCTTATGCTCGGATGTAATTCTTGCCTTTACTGACTTACACCCAACTACAACTATTAAAACATGACGTCTTCTTTTAGCTTATTGTTTTAACACATTATAGAACGAAACTCATTTTTATTGATAAGAAAAATGGACAGCACTAGTACCTAGACGAAAACTATTATTTCCGCGCATATTGTTTGTATTAAGTACCTACAACAATAGTGTCGCAAACAATAAGCTCGCAATCTGGTTGCCAACAGGGAAGCTACAAAAAGGCCTTTAAATACTCACACCTCAGCCACAACTCACAACGAAATAATGAATTTCATAGTAGTGACTTACAAACAAACTACTTTTACTATTATTAAGTACTTTATGCATAATATCGTCCCACACCCACACTCACTGCTTAGAGGGTAGGTACTTAAATAGGTATCTACTGTACTATATATCTATATCACTTCGCATGATTTGTGAAATATTCCGCAAGGTCAACTTACGGCAAATTATTAGATTGTCCACGTGAAAATCCTGGCTCCATTTAGACTACAGGTATTACCTACTAGGTATAGATAGAAAACAAACGCATGAAAGTAGGTAGCCAAAGTGAATTACTTAAAAGAAAAACCATCGCGTCGTATGCGGGGCGGCCGAGCGGCGCGGCGGGCGGGGCAGGCAGCGACCGGCGATGTGACGTCACAGAGATCACGCGGGCGCGGGTAGGCAGTTTCGGTGCTCCCAAATTGATTAATTCATAAAAAATTCAATTTTTATGATATCGTCTTGATTTTTACGTAGTTGTTATCACGATTCATTACGCGTTTTTTTAAGACTAAGCAATCGCGATTTGTTATCTATCATTTACATCTTCCTCATTAAGCAAGTTAATGTTACTTATGTATAAATATTTATTCTTTATTTATTTATTTTTCTTTTTTAATTTAATTTTAAATTTTTATCGATCAATTTGAATGTAATAATAATGATTGGTTTCCTGTACTCATGGCACTTCTCTATGATGGTTTGCAGCGTTTGGAGATGGTCATTGGTACCAAACCCTGAACGGAATCCCACCTGCTCCCTGGGCTGGTAATTGTCAAGCTTCTGTGACAGTCGGTTAACGATCACTCTTGTAAAAAGTTTGTAGACGTGGGATTAAAGACTGATTGGTCGATACGACCAAGCTTTTTAATATCCCCCTTTTTGTGAAGCAAGACAATCACTGCGTTGTGCCAGCTGGATGAAACAACTCTTAACTATTGGACCATACATACATATATACATACATAGTCCATAATACATACATACAAACATATATACATACATACATACAAAAATATATATACTAATACTAATTTATACTAATATTATAAAGAAGAAACCTTTGTATTTTTGTATGTAAGTATGTATGTTTGCAACGAATAAACTCAAAAACTACTGGACCGATTTAAAAAAATATTTCACCATTAGAATGCTACATTAGCGCTGAGTAGCATAAGCTATATTAAAAATAACAATAATATATAAAATCGACAATTTAATTTTCCAATACAAAATTATTTATTTGTTTTGTTGTTCTCCAAGACCCAAATATAGCAGTTCGTAGAGTCGCGCGGGATGCGGTTGAAGTCCATGTCCACGTGAATTTGAATTTGAATTTGAATATGTTATAAAGACACAATAATATAAAATGAAAATGTCGAAGTAATGAAACGATGTAAGGTACCTTAGTATTAACATAAAGAAAACGAAAGTAAATAAAAGCTTAAGGCTAGGTATTCCTGCCAAAGTATGCATTTAGCGATGTCTCGGTCGCGTTTCGCGCGGACGAGCGGTAGTGAACTCGCATGATACCGCCCGCCCGCTCGCCAGCGATACAGTATAAACATAAGCAGTAGGGTAATTTTATTTTGCTTTAGAAGTGCATTTTTATGATCAAACTTTGTTTAGTAGTGATAAAGTAGAATTACGAGTTTCGTAAATAAATGAAGTAAGTAATTAATCCCATCAAAAACAATACTTGTCAAAAAAAACCAAGTCTCGCAACTCAGTTGTTCTGCGGTAAAAAGTTGTGAGATCCATGTAATACCAAGTCGGGTATTAATTTATTCAGTCTCTACTTAAGCGACTTTCTGTCGTCCAGTCTCTAAGACCACGATCGTGGTCCATAACATTCTTTAATGTTTTATATAAATATATTAAGACTTGGCCATCGCACTAAATAATTGAATTTACATGTGTTTTCAGGCGATTGAATTTACACGTGTTTTCAGGCGATGGATCAGAATTTGACCCGTTATAATTCTTAAAATACTGGTTCAAATTGAATGAAATTTGAAATATACGTGTCTTTACAATGCCTGCATGGTTACTGAAAATTTCAGTCTTCTAGTTTTATCCACAACGAAGTTACAGGGGGTCGAAAATGGTCTGAATTGCTTCGAGAAAAGGATGGTACGGCCGTGACGCTTTTTTGCTCGACTTGGTGGGGGCACGGCCGTGCCCCCAGATATTGAATTTATGTTTTTTGGTATCCATTTAATTATAATATTAATATTTATTTTCAAAATTATTTTTCTTACTTCAATTTCATGGGCTAAGTTAAGTATCCACCAGAAAGGATTGCACGGTTATTTATTTCAAAGAATGTTTGGCATAAATGGAATAAGGGTATCAAATTAAATTCAAAATATTATTATGTTTAATCTCAAAATTCTTCAAAATTTATTTCTCTTGTGCTTGTACCCGGTTGCAAATCTGATATGGTAAGGCTGGAGAGTCTACATAATATACATTTTCCTTGTCATCTTGTAAGGACAGCGTTCTTATTGGCATTCCACGTGCTTGTCTACTATCTACAATGAAGATTAACGAGAATTTTAGTTAAATATGTAGAATTACAGTCACATCAAAACCAATTCACAACCAATTAACCAAAAAAGAATTATTGAAATTGGACCAAAAATGACGAAGTTAGAGCGATTTTCGTGCTGCATTCTCAAAAACGCACACAGTGAATCATTCACTGATGACGTCATCAGCCACGCTCGCACTCGCTCGGCAGTTGCCGCTTGTCGCCCGCCACTGTATTTTACGAATAAACTCAAAAACTACTGAACCGATTTTAAAAATTCTTTCACTATTAGAATGCTACATTATCCCTGAGTAACATAAGCTATATTTATTACTAAAAAGAATATTTAATAATAAATAAATAGAAATACGATTTGTTTATTGTTGTCATAGAAACTGTCAAAGCGGTACGAAGTCCGCCGGGTCAGCTAGTCTATTATAAAAACATGACCAGTAAGCAGTTCCTGTACTGAGATAAGTCGCAATGGATATAGTGGGACAAACAATCCCAAATATATCCATCAATGGATAATGTCGTCTTACAAATATTGTATTGTGCTACGATGCGAAAATACAAGTGTTGCTACGCCGGACAAATTGTTTTTTTGTGTTCCAAAAGACCAAAAAGGATTTCTAAACAGTCGGAATACAAATTGCTATCGAAGTTGCGTAGATATCTACGCATTTATATTATAGCAATTCAATAATGTTTTCATCTCGATCGGTCCTTGGGAAGTGATCCAAATCTTCCTTGCACGATTTGACCCGTACATACGGTCGCACGAGTCCGCACGACTTATGTACTGTGACATCATCGTGAGTGGCAAGCAAGCGCGCGCGTTTCAAAATGGTCGTTTAGAAAAACATTAATAACTTCATCATTTCTTGACGGATTTTAATATTTTAAGAATAAAATGCTTAGTAGTTGATTGCGCATACGATGTATATAGTAAAAATCAGATTTGTGATTTGATGTGATTGATCCTCATTTCCGGCATTAAACATTTAATGTAAAATTGGACCAACTTTGGCTCCATTTGCGTTTTCCAGAAATGATCGTCCCTTTCGATGCGTTTTGTAAGCAAAGGTTCATTTTCTCCAGCCCAGATTTCTAGCAGACAGAGTCGTCTTTCAGTAACGTGAAGCTGCCCTTGTATTTGATAGAACCAATTAGAATGGGTAGTAGGTAAAAAAATGTTTGGACCATTCAAAAGCACTTTTCTAAAGTTTATTTGAATAAAAAATATTTGACTTTGACTTTGACTAAAGAAGTATCAAAAATAGTTTCACGCATTCACAGTACATTTCATACGAATTTTAAAAATTAATTAAAAATATTCAAACGTAACTCCGGCAGCTGAAATTGTTTTAAGGGATCTTAGACGAGCTTCCCTGAGCCCCCTACGCATTCAGTTTTCTCAGATTCAGGCGACTTATTTCTAAATCCAACCCGGCAGAGGTACCGATATAGACAAAAAATGAATTATCAAAAATCGTAGCGATGCGATCTCCAGTACATAGTCATACTGATATTCTTATACTATCGAATTATAATCATAATATAAGTTTTAGACATGAATGCATGAATCTTTGTAAGCGTTTATTGTTTATTGCCCATTATGAATGACTTGCAATAATTATATAATTGTGGTGTGCTTGACTCTCAGCTGAGTAAATATTTAAATATTCACGAGCTTCAATTTGGCTTTAGGCCTGGTTTATCAACAGAAAACGCTATACTGGCCCTCAAGCATACTATCAGGTACTACACGGACAGGAAGACGCCTGTCTACGCCTGTTTTTTGGACTTGTCCAGGGCATTTGATTTGGTTGATTACGACATGCTCTGGACAAAGCTGAGACAGGTTGGTCTACCGGCGGATTACGTTTCTATGTTTGAATACTGGTATGGGAACCAATCGAATCGTGTGAGATTGGCAAATGTCTACTCTGAGGAGTACAGGATGGATTGTGGAGTGAGGCAAGGGGGGCTGACCTCACCGAAGTTATTTAACTTGTACATCAACGCGCTGATCGAGGAGCTCAGCAGCACGCGTGTAGGTTGTCACGTCGGGAGTGTGTGCGTAAACAACATCAGCTACGCGGACGACATGGTGCTGCTGGCCCCCTCGATCAGTGCCCTCAGAAAGCTATTGAAGATCTGCGAATCTTACGCCGCTGCACATGGTTTGCAATACAATACCGCAAAAAGCGAATATATGGTATTCAAAGCGAAAAGTAAATGCCCCGCCATAGTGCCACCTATTGATTTGTATGGGGCACCACTTTGTAAGGTGACGCAATTTAAATATCTGGGTCACATAATCACTGATATGTTGACGGATGACGCTGATGTTGAGAGAGAGCGAAGGGCGCTGGCGAAAAGGGCTAATATGTTGGCCCGCAGGTTTGCTCGATGTTCTGACACTGTTAAAATAACACTATTTAAAACATATTGTACATCATTTTACTCGAGTAGCCTGTGGGTTAATTTTACCCGAAAATCATACAGCGTCCTTCGCGTTCAGTATAACAACGCTTTCAGGGCACTGTTGTGGCTGCCTCGACATTGTAGTGCCTCAAGAATGTTTGCGGATGCGCAGGTCGACAGTTTCCCGGCCATACTGCGCAAAAAAGCAGGTTCTCTGTTGCGACGGGTTCGGAGCAGCCGCAACAGTGTCATGGAGCGTATAGCTAATGGTGGGGACTGTCCACTAATTGGCCAATTAGTTTTAAGAATTAAGTCTCTTTTTAATATTATTTACTAACATTGCATATAAGTTACTTGTATACTAACACAATGGATCTTTGTTGTCTTTAATAAATAAAATATTATTATTATTATAATTATTTACGACAAAAACGGATTGATTGGCAGTCACGGAAAAAACTGACACAGGTCCGTCGTCCGTAAGCGCCAGAGCGCGACTGATCGGGCCTGCCGAGCAGCCGTACTCGCGCATTTCGTAGATATTTAAACATAGTAAATAAGACAATCATTTATCAAGTCAAACTCTACAAATTCCTCTGCGAAATATTATTGTCTTCAATTGAGTACAAAAAATAAATGGAAAATATCAGTAGTTTAGTCATAATATTGTAAAAACATTACAAAAAGGGGTAACTTTGGGATTTTTTTTTATCGAGTGAAGTTCATTGGATCTCGTAACTGAATGCGATTTCCACTAGATTAAATCCTTAACTAATACATACTTTTTTTCCAGAATTTAAAACCTTGTTTTCTATGTCTCAGATTGTTTGAAAAAACTCAATAGCGCGGCCTCTGCAGGAATACCTAGCCTAAGTTTAATTTAAAGAAGAAAGGATTGAGATATTAAGATAAATAAGTAGGTGATAAAATCTAATAAAGAGTGGTGGGGGACCTGGTGGGGCTCCAGGCGGCGGCGGTGGCCTTGTGGCGCATGGGCGGCGACCACAACACGGCCGAGTCGCGGCAGTCATCGCTCCACACGCGTACCCTCCAGTCGCCCACCGTCAGGAAGTTCTTCAGGAAGCTGGGATTGCGCTCCAGTGACCACACCGGGCCTAGGTGTGCCTCGAACTAAACACGCCACAAACATGTACAAAACAGTCATAGAAAACAAACGCTAAGCGAAACAACATTCATCAATAAAAGTACCTTGGCGGGAAGCTTCTCCAATGCGGTTTTTCCTTTACGGTTGCCTCCGATAATTAAACCGTTCTCCGTTCCCACCATGAATCTGGTCGGAATAGTGGGCTCATACTCTAGCACACTCACGCCGTATGAGTTAGCCATACTCTGACTTTCATACGCAGACTTGACCAAGTCTATGATCATCTCGTCGGTGAAGTTTTCCATGTTGCGGCAGTCCCACCACTTACACGAGCCGTCGGGGCCCGAGGAGAAGAACTCCCGGCCTGACTTGCTGCTGATGAAGAGCACGCCGCGCACGAGGTCGCGGTGCGCCACGTGCGGCGCGCACATGAGAACGGGCGCGCGCCCGCTCCGCTGGTCCCACAGCGCCACCTGTCCGTTGACCAGCCCGCCCGCCAGCGTGTTCACGTCACGCGGGTTGTACTGCAGGTCCAGCGTGGGGCACGGCGCCGTCAGCATCACCTGCGGTAAGTTGGCGTTCTCCAAGTCCCAAATATAGCAGTTCGTAGAGTTGCGCGGAATGCGGTTGAAGTCCATGTCCACGTAGGTGACGGCGAAGCTATGTCCGCCCTCCGGCTGCCAGGCGATGGAGCTGATGGGCCGCCCGCCGCTGCCCGCGCTTTCCGCGTGCGGGTCGCGGTACACGTTCACCGTGCGCAGGCTGTTGCGCTCCACGGGCGGCATAGGATTCAATGTGCAGTAATAGGTTTCATACATGTCAATCGCATTGTTCTGCATGATGTAATGGTCCATGCCCTACAAATAAATGTACTGTTTAGTTATCATGTTATTTAAAAGTAATGGCAAAGACGGTTCGTGTGACCCGTACATCGGCCTGCGACATGACGCAGTGTATGTAGCCGTCGTCCTTCTCGATCTTGCGCCGGTAGCGCTGCGTGGCCTCGGGGTCGACGACGTTGACGTCGCGCGGCCAGCCGCCCTCCGCGTGGTTGACGCCGCTCGACTGGTACTCGGCCCTGGACATACACAGTTCGGTTGCAAACGGGCGGGCACGCGCACGCACCGCACGCCCCGCACGCCCGGCGTCAGCGCCCGCCCGGCCGCGAGCCCCACCTGATGGTGTTGACCTGGTGCTCGGAGAAGGCGGGCGTGTTCTGCGTGGGCTGGTGCACGGGGTTGCGCAGGATGTACACCTTCTGCTCCACGGGATTGACGGCGATGCTGTCGCACAGCTCCGGCCCGTACTCGCAAAACAGCGCTTGACGCCCGAAGCTCTGCCGCATTTTCGTGTACTGGTATGTTATCTCCATGGTTCTTTATTGTTTGACTAATTATACCTTTGTAAAACTTTAAAATTAAAAACAAACAATATTTTTACTAATATTGCCAAATTTGTACAAGATTAAAAGTAAAGAGATTACAAAGTATAAAAAATTTGACAGTGTCAAAAGAAGAACTAGGAATGCCACAGAAAAAGTTAAGGGACACAAAAAGAGCTTTTAGTCTTCAGGTTGAGCATTTTGCCGTAACGTTACAATGTTCCATGCGAGCATTTGCAGTTATATTCTGAGATCCGCATCGGCAGTACCATGTCAGTACAGTGCCAGTGGTACAGTGAGGTAAACGCCCGCCCTGCTATCGACCAGTCGGCGATAACGCCGCAATTGGTACGTCACGTCACGATTACGTTACGTTACGGTTGCTTCCTTGGTGGTTGTAGTTTTTTCTCTCGTTTCCTCCACGAGCTCCCTTCGAACAATAACTAATAGCTTGAGTTATTGTTCTGAGATTAATATTTATTAAAAATTAATTTAATCATTTTACTAGAAAAGGACGTGGGAGTGAGATAAATGATTGATACTTTGTGTACATTTTTGGATTAATGGAATATTTTTCTGAAAGTGGAACTAACAGCATAGAGAAATTACTTTACGGGTTCCAAATAACAAATGCCTATAAAAATAAAGTTTCTGAAGTAAGATGGATTTTTTTGATGTGTAACATCTTTCCGCTCGCCTTCTATACATACAATTGTGGGAGTGATTTCATAGAAAAGGGACGGAAGTAAGTCGTAGCAATGTGATCCGTACCAGCCACCAGTGATCGACACAATCCAATGCCCAAATGCCAAGCCCAATGTCCGTTTAAGGTAGTAATATTTGTGGGAGTGATTTCGTAGGAATGTGATCGTAACAGTGTAATACTGCCGCACAATTTATGAACGCATTAAGTACAACTTACTGTGTTTGTGATTATGATATTTGAGGTGCTGACATTACGATCTATTTTCTCGAAACTGTTCACATGTTCTTTACTGAGTTCATAAATTGCGCGGCAGATAGGATGTGTCAGTGTGATATGTCTTCAAATGAGTATTTACTGCATTCTCTTTAAGATTTGAAAAAAAAATATACAGAGTCGGAAGCGCGCATTTAAAATCGTAAAGTTAATATATCTCTTATACTGGTTCCGGCCGACTCTCTAATAAGTCGTAAGACGTCGTAAGATTTTGATAACAATTAATTAAATTTCTTGTTTAAGCTTAATCCTTGTTTTATTTCCTTGCAATCGAAGTGAAAAGCAGAGTGTAAAACGCGAGTATAAAACCCTCGAAGTGACTATCCACCCTCGCCGTACTGGCTCGGGTGGCTATATGCACGTCCCGGGTAAAATGACTCGTTTTATGCTCTTGTTGTACAATCTACTATTGTGTTGAATGAATTAACAGCATATTAAGAAGAAGTTTTTTTTATAGTTTTATGCAATGAAACGGAACGGTTCATTCGTACAGTACTTCAAGGCATCATTGCTTCAAGGTAAAGGGCATCGACTAACTTCGTGTTCCCGAAGATGGCCGACCGAAACTAGACAGTACATGATATAGAGCTGCTAACGATTGTTTTGTACGAGAGAGAACGATATTGTGATTTGTGAGATATTTATGTGATTTTTAACTGTCATATTACATAACTCGATATGGGTAAATAAAAACACATTTTAATTTTGATTATATGTAGGTAAAATAAGGCGCCCATTCATTGTTCGCAACAAAATTTGCGTTAAATATTATTTGAACATTTATAAATAGCTTGCTCACTTCTTAACTGATCTTTAATATTTGTAAAAATATTATAATCGGATGTTAGTGACGGTAGTTGTTGACATTGAATGGGCGCCTTTGGCTTTCAAAGTAAAAAAAGTGTTGAATAATTTCGGCGGGCTGGTTAGAACCACGATAGCTCAATTGGAAGAGCACTTGACCCGGAATGTCAGAAGGGTGCAGGTTCAAATCCTGCTCGTGGATTTTTTTTCAACATTTGTGTTTTCATTTTCAACACGCACTCCTGGATTCTTCTATAATACCGGCGTCTAACATACTTTTAATTTGGTTGTCAATTTCTGATTTTTGAGCATGGGGTAGACGATCGGTTTTGGAGTAGTTTGTGGCTTTAATTCAATTTTCTATTCATACAATGGGGTCGTGGTTAATTTGTCGCCTAGCAAGTGAAAAATCGACGAAATCGAAAATCTCTGTCCTTTAGAATTTTCCTCAAAGTCTCTATCTATGGAGCCTTCAAATTGTATAGCCTCAATCAATCTGGTTTTTAATGATTACCTTAAGGTCGGAAGTTCTATGTAAATCGTAACCATATTTCTAATGACATCGTCCAGGTTCAAATGAACGTTTTTTTTTGGTCTTCCCTTTTTTGATGTCGAAAAAGCAGGCGACCCGTTTTTGTCAGTTGTATTCACAATCTTGTTAAACAGTATTTCTACAAAGTCCAGTAGCGTCAGCGACTCGAATTTGGATTTGTTGAAAATAACCATTTTCAGCTTTGATAATCGACCCTATATAGATACTAGTGTCATCTTCATTTGGAATGCTAGTCCTACTAATATTATAAACGCGAAAGTTTGTAAGTATGGATGGATCGATCTTTGTTACTCTTTCACGTAAAAACTACTGATGGATTAACACATAGAATAGTTTATATCCCGATATTCCCACGGGAATGAATGGAAACGGTCAAAGTGGATGTTTGATACTCTTTCACGTAAAAACTACTAAATGGATTTGGATGAAATTTGGCATACAGATAGTTTATAACCTGCATTAACATATAGGATATTTTTTATCCCAATATTTCCACGGGAATTAATAGAAACTGTCAAAGTGGATGTTTGTTACTCTTTCACGTAAAAACTACTGAATGGATTTAGATGAAATTCAGCATACAGATAGTTTATAACCTGGTTTAACACATAGGATAGTTTTTATCCCGATATTCCCACGGGAATGAAAAGTCCAACAAAGTCCGCCGGGTTCACTAGTTTATAATAATGGAATTGTTTAGAATACCTAATTTTAATGACATTTGTTTATTAGGGTTAACAAGTGAAAATAGTAAACGTTTTTTGTATGTTCTTCGTAATATAACGTTTTTACCGAAGTTGAGCGACTGATTTAAGTGAGATGTGTAGTGAGAATAATAAGTCTTACAATATCTTTTTGCAGGAATCAAGTATTAATACGAAAAACAAAAACATTATTGCCCAGATTTGTGATGACCCTAATTTGGTTTGTTTACATTTATTCTTAATCGAGTTTGGCTAGAGTATAGATTAAGACTTCTTTATGTTTTTGTGAATGTTTTGTTGGTTGTCTAAATAAATACACGTCTTAGTCATTGTCATATAAATAAATAATTTAATTCATTATATATCGTTGGTTAATGTTTTTAGTTAGAGCAATACTTTATTGTTTTTTTTTCTTTATTGATTCTGTGATGTACATGTGACATTATGATACTCAAAAGTCACATGACAAACAGTGTCACCATTTTGAGTGTCAGTTGAGTGTCAGTACAGCTTTAATTTTTTCTCAGAACAATAATTTTTCACTATCATTAATTTCCTTTTTGGTTAATTGTAGTTTATTAAGCGAGTAATTTCAATTAAAATGTTTATCGTTAATCATACCCACACAAACATTAAGTTATAATAAATTAAAAT
Organism: Eudonia mercurella; assembly: GCA_963082485.1. Lineage (NCBI taxonomy): Eukaryota > Metazoa > Arthropoda > Insecta > Lepidoptera > Crambidae > Eudonia > Eudonia mercurella. Next base: position 54,563 of record OY720024.1, on the reverse strand, counting down.
TGTAAACGTTCCAAGTAAAAATGTTTCACACGAAAATTAAGAAAAGCCCAATGTGCTGAGTGGATGTGCAAGTGGGAGTTACAGCAAGGCGCACGTGAAAGCAAACGAGCAGCAAGCGGGCAGCGAGCGAGCATCGAGCGAGCATCAAGCGAGCATCGAGCGAATATCGAGCGAGCATCGAGCGAGCATCGAGCGGGCATCGAGCGGGCATCGAGCGGGCAGCAAGCGCGGCACTACGATGAGCTCCGACCAGTTCCCGATGTTCCGGCTGGCGACGCTGCTGGCACGTCAGTTCAGCGCGCCCATCGCAGCTAGGATCAAGGTCCTGTGTTTGCTGCGTAGCTTCAACTTTGTTCTGTCGATTTCAATTTTAATGTAATATCATTGATTACAATGAATCGAAACTCAAGGTATAATCTAAGTAATTTTTGCTGCGCACTTCAAATTACTAAGAATAGCTAGGTAAATATTGCAGCTTTTGTGGCTATGAAACTTAAAGTTTATGGTTTCTTTAATTAATCCGCAGAGCTCCTAGATGCATGCATCGCATCACACAAGTGTGTCGACGTACTTTCGAACAGCTGTGATGTGGATGTGTGCAGTGTGTATTTGTGTGCAGACGTACGCAACGACACACCCGCGCGTGCGGCGCGCGGTGATCGCGCGGGCGGGGCGCGTGTACCAAGCCGCGGAGCTGCGCTTCAAGCTGTGGATGCTGCGGCTGCCGATGCCCGCGCGCGCGCCGCCGCTCGCCGACGCCGCGGCCGTGCAGGTCGGCGCCGACATCATCGGTACTGCGCCTGGCCATCTGGAACCAGCACTCGCTCTCTCATCATCAGCTGGGTGCTCAGTCACGATTAGGCAGCGAGTTTCCATTATTTGCTCCTGTTCATGAACAAAACAGTACAATATACGATTTAAAAATTTGTTGCAGGGGAAGCAATTCTTTTCAGCTTGGGGGCAGCTATTATCATTTTTGAAGTAAATCGTCAAGCTGGAAAACAAGAAATGAAGGTTAGAAATATTAATAAAGGTTTTCCAACGTATTTAGTAGGTGTGTCAAGCAATTTAATGTTTAATCTACAAACAAGATATGTACTTTTTTTCTTATTGCATTTCTTCTTTGCATAGCGCAGCCGCCATATTATAGTGTAGAACATTTAGGAGAGTCATATTAAATCATAAAATGCGACTAGGGCAGCCGCGACGATGCGTTCGATCCACAAAACCATTATAAGACATATTAGTGTGGATCACGGTCGTCGCACGGAGCATTTGGCTGACCTTTAGGTGTTGAACGAGCGGTCGCAGTGGGTGGCGATCCTGGTGGCGCTGCAGGAGCTGCAACGCGAGCTGGTGCTGCAGCAGCAGGACCTAGACCGGCTGCAGGCCGTGCTGCGGCAGCTCGATCCCAACGCCCCCGCCCCCGCGCCCGCGCCCGCCCAGCCACCGACTGCACCCACACACACAGAAGCGCACGGCGGCCACTCGAGCGACAGATGCCGCAAAACTTAACTCATTTCACAAATGTTTGAATGTTTTTCTAATTAAATTGTATTTGAAGCTATTCCCATAGTCATGTTAAACTACTGACTAGCCTTTTATAGCTTAAGGTTTTTTTTCTTGTTAAGTGTTAACAACACCCATATTTTTTGGAAAAGTATTTAAAAAAATTCCACAAGCGGGATATAAAAACCGCACCCAACAAACAATTATTTTTTAAAGACTATTTTCTTCGCAACAAAATTTTACTAAATTGTACCATTATTACAGCTTGCCTAATTCTTAATTGATCCTTGGTATTTGAAACCTATACTATTGAGATCGGATGTTGATGACGTTGCGTTGTTGTCAACATTGAATAAGGCTCATTTGGCTTACAAAGTAAGAGTAGAGTGTTGATTAATTTTACATGGGTTGTCAGAGGCATGATAGAACAGTTGGCCCGGAATGTCAGAAAGTGCGGGTTCAAATCTTGTTCGTGGTAAATTTTGAACACTTTTTCAATTTGTAATTTGTTTGCAACAAAACTTGCGTAAAATGAATACAATAATTAATTACCACTATTATTTTTGAATAAAAAAATTCTTAAAATATGAATGTATATTTACCTTAACTCATAAGCATAACCATAATAAATAAATAAGGGTTTTGGCCCTGATCGATCGATGGATCAGTGTACTATCTAGGTACATAGCGATAATTAAAAAAAAGAATAGCAAGGACATTGCTATTCTTTTTTTTAATTATCGCTATGTTCGCGCATTTCTCCGACATTTCGTGACTACGTGAACTGACGTAACACCCCCACCGAATGCTGATTTGTCTACCTGGAGCCACGGTCATTACCGTGCTGGAGTGATTGTGGCGGAGATATAAAATTCTAACAATAAAATTAAAGCCACTCGGACCCTTATAAACTGTGAAAAAGGCAAAGAGATCTGTAGGGCAAGCACGAACTTTTAAAGAATTCGTAACGTAAACGTAATCGTGGCCTATCGTTCAACGTTAGTACGTAGCACGAAGAGTTCGCTATCGTATCGTGACCTCCAATGATACGTTCTGAAATTTGTTGAAGTGGTATTACAAAACATAACACAATCATTTTGTATGAATATAAGAGTCAAATGGTATATAAAAACTGAAGAAGTTAATTTTATTTTATTAATGTATAAACATTATTATTAAAAAATATAAATCACCTTTTAATTCTCAAAATTTTAAATAATGATTTTGACTGTATTTGATTTCTGAACGACGGCCCTTAGAAAGGGGAAGCAAACTGTCAAATAGCCTACCAGCTGTCAATCTCCATACAAATTATTGTGATTTAATGGGATTTCATCATCATTCCATAACTTTATTAAATAATGGGTATATGTGTGGCCTTTGGATGTGAAGAAATAAGTTCACATAAATTTTCTTCTAATCCTACTCTAAGGAAAAAATGGGAAAGTGCTTTAATAAGAAGAAACTTTAAAGCAAAAGACACACTAGGTTATGTAGTAAACATTTCAAAGAAACAGATTTTTAAACAATTACTAAGAAAACAGGTATGTTGATTTTTATTATAATTGTATTATAAACATTGTGTGAAAGCCAGAGTATAGGTATTATGTTATAATATGAATCGAAGTATCCAGCTATAACATTTATTTATAGATTTTAATAGTTACTTGTTGTTACAGGTTATCCACTTAAAAAGGCGTAAATTTTTAAAGAAATCAGCGATGCCGTCACAATTTTCCTGGAATAGCACAGCAAAACCTTCTACTTCAGTGTTTAGGTTAGACTAGTATTTCAAGTATGTATGTATTTTAATTATTGTTGCTTTAGCTAGGTAGACTTAAGCCATGTCTATATACGTTAAGATGCTTTACGCACTTGCTTTCGAATTAGCATGCGTTCTAGCAATGCTTAAGAAATAGCAGTGCTTTGTCAGTGTTCACATGGATGCTGTTTGTTCTATTGCTTTAGTTCATAAGTTTATTGATAGATGGCGTTGTATTGTTTTGGTCAGTTTCTGAATCGCGCTATTGAAGTGTTTGCTGATTTAATGACTAGGAGTGAATTATGGCAATAAATTATCCTCGACCTGACCAGCCCCCCAACCGCGTAACACTCTCGCTTTCGATCGCTTTGTAGGCGAAGCCCTCGCCTCGCTTTCTAATATAATATCGAAATATAATATCGAATAATATCGAAAGCTATAGCCTATAGCTTTCGATATTGCTTTCATATTGCTTTCGAAATGACAAGATGACGCCTCCTCCTCGCCTCGCCTTCAAAGCGATCGAAAGCGAGAGTGTTAGGCGGTCGACCCCCAGGTGTTTTCTTTCATACCTTGCAAGAAATACCCTAGGGACTGTATTTTGGGAACTTTGTTCATGGTCCTTTACGAGTCGGATATACAACTTGTTGGTGGAGCGATCAAGAAGCTGGGGGAAGCGGCCACGAAGTAGCGAGCGGAGAACGGGTTACCGTGCGTGACAACAGGCGGTGCAGCGTGACGTCATAGCGAACCGGTGGGGCAACGAAACCAGCGATAAGCGGAGCGTAAGCGGATTAGATTGTGGAGCCACAAAAGGTGAAGTGCAGTGAAAATTGTGAGTACTTTATTATTGACTTATTAGTGATTCAAGACTTAGAAAATTTGCAAGTTGGGTTCGGACTCAGAAAATTTACAAGTTAATTCTCGGACTGAGAATAATTTCACTAAAAGTGATCAGACGGGGAATCCACGCCGGTTTGAAGATAGAAGTGTAAAACACTTCTAAAAATTTCAAGAAATTTTTCCATCAACTTGGAAAAAAAAAATAGTGAAATTTATTATTGACTTGTAAACTTGTTTGAAAAGTAATTCGCTATGGAATCTTACACTAGAGCACAAGAAGATATTAAACTTCAAATACAAAAAGGGAGAATTAACTTTAAGAAAACGCCTAAGGATCGTTTTTCTTTGTCGTATGTAGAAACTCAAGTACATTTTTCCTTATCTCTATTTTATTCTTAGTTTTAATACAGTTTTCTTATTCACTATGCCGATTTGTTACACGAGAAAACTTATTCTAATTACATTTTAAACATATATGCTTAGGGAACTACGAAATATATTACAAATATATTTTAGTTGCCCTTATACTATTCTATTCTTATTACTAGTTATTTGCTTTTACGTTTTGTTTCTCTGTTTCGCACGCACATCAGCGAGAAAAGAGGACCGGATGCTGACAAGGAATGGCGCACAGTTGGATGCAGCAGGATCAGCAGAACACCTTGCGGCAACATTCTACCCGGAGGACCTCACGAACGACGACAACGCATCACACACAGAGACACGCAGGAAAGCACAGATCGTAAATGAGGGGACAAATAGTGACATATTTGACCCCCCATTCACATGCACAGAACTGCGAATGGCTGTGGATGCGTTTAACCCGAAGAAGGCCCCGGGTTGAGATGGACTCACTGCCGACATATGCAGGATGGCTATTCACAATGACCCCAACCTGTACTTGGGCATTGTGAATAAATGTTTAGAACATGGATCTTTTCCGAGTGACTGGAAGCGGGCTACGGTCGTGGTACTTAAGAAGCCGGGTAAGACAGATTACTCGGCTTCGAAATCTTACCGCCCCATTGGTCTGCTCCCGGTCCTCGGAAAGATCTATGAGAAGATGATAGTAGGGGGCTGAAGCACCACTTACTGCCACAGTTCAGCAAGCGTCAGTATGGGTTTATGCCCCAGAGAAGCACGGAAGACGCACTCTTCGCTCTCGTTAATGAAGTCAGGAAAAATATAAAAAACAAAAAGATAGTGGCACTGGTTTCCTTAGATATAGAAGGAGCTTTTGATAGCGCATGGTGGCCGGCCATCAAGGTTAGACTTAAGGAGATAGGATGCCCTATAAACATCAGGAGAGTTTTGGGAGACTATATGTCGAATAGGAACGTCGCGATCCGCTACGCGGGGGAGGAGGTTCACAGGGTTACCACGAAGGGATGTGTTCAAGGATCCATCGCGGGCCCCATCCTGTGGAACCTACTGCTGGACCCCCTCCTTAAAGAATTGGAGAGTCGCGAGGTCTGGGTGCAGGCATTTGCGGACGATGTGGTGTTGATGTTCGTGGGTAACACGGCCCTTGAAATAGCAAACCAGGCCAATCCTGTTCTCGCCCGTGTTGAGGAGTGGGGTGTCCAAAATAAGCTTAAATTTGCAGCACAAAAGACAAATTGTCTCACACTTACCAAAAAGCTCAAATATGACACACCACGCCTCAACATGGGAGGAACAGCAATAGAACACAAGTCCGAAATAAAAATACTCGGACTCACCATCGACAGCCAATTAACATTTAACTCACACGTCGCAAATGTCTGCAGAAAGGCTGCCGGTTTCTACAAACAGCTCTCGAAAACGGCCAGAGTAAACTGGGGATTAAATCCCGAAATACAAAAAACAATCTACACAGCGGCAGTGGAACCCGTTGTAACATATGCAGCTGGCGTTTGGGCTACGGCCGCAGAGAAAATCTCCGCACGTAAACAGCTGGATATGTTACAGCGGGGCTTTGCACAGAAAATGTGTAAAGCATATCGCACAGTCTCACTCAACTCTGCCCTGGTTCTGTCCGGAACGCTCCCACTGGACCTTCGAGTTAGAGAGGCAGCCGCCCTCTACAAGGCCAGAAGGGGGGTCCCCCGGGCAGATCTCCGGGGTAGAGACATAGAAACTCCACATTCATTCTTACACACACCACACCCAGCAGAACACGTAATCATAGACATTAAACACATCACGGAAGACGCACAGATACATGCACACACACACAACATTTACATATACACGGACGGAAGTAAGATTGACGGCAAGGTGGGAGCGGCGCTTTCCTTATGGGATGGGTCCGCCGAAATCAAAACCGTCAAACTTACCCTGCCACCATACGCCACAGTCTATCAAGCAGAGATACTCGCACTTAACAAAGCCTCGGAAGTGGCACTGAGTAGAAAGGAAGTTTCCTTTGGAGTGTACAGCGACTCTATGGCAGCCTTGCAAACGGTCGTGAATGTCTCCACCCTCCACTCCCTTGCGGTCAGCACAAGGCAAAACCTTGGGCTGGCCTTGAGACAGGGCAAGTCTGTTGACTTGTACTGGATCAAGGCACACGCGGGACTGGAAGGAAACGAGAGGGCCGACCAGCTTGCCAAGGACGCCGCTTTACACTCCAAGAGAAAACCGGACTATGACAGGTGCCCTGTTTCCTTCGTGAAACGACTCATCAGAGATGAGACGCTTGACGAATGGAACAAGCGCTACCAGACAGGAACCACGGCCGAGGTTACTAAACTGTTCTTTCCTGACATCACTGCCGCCTACAAAGTCACGCGCCATATCACCCCCACACAACTCACCACACAGGTGTTCACGGGACACGGCGGGTTCTCAGCGTACTTGAATCGCTTTAAGTGCAAGGACAGCCCGTCGTGTGCATGTGACCCTAACACAAACGAAACTTTAGTACACATCCTCTCCGAGTGCCCTATACACACTCTGGAGAGGTATAACATCGAGGCCTACTTGGGCATTCAGGTCCTCCCGAAAAACTTTGCCAAAATAATGGCCAGTAATAGCAGACATAGAGAAAAATTCATGGAATATTGCATTAAAATTACCGAAATAGTTAAACAGAGAAACAAAACGTAAAAGCAAATAACTAGTAATAAGAATAGAATAGTATAAGGGCAACTAAAATATATTTGTAATATATTTCGTAGTTCCCTAAGCATATATGTTTAAAATGTAATTAGAATAAGTTTTCTCGTGTAACAAATCGGCATAGTGAATAAGAAAACTGTATTAAAACTAAGAATAAAATAGAGATAAGGAAAAATGTACTTGAGTTTCTACATACGACAAAGAAAAACGATCCTTAGGCGTTTTCTTAAAGTTAATTCTCCCTTTTTGTATTTGAAGTTTAATATCTTCTTGTGCTCTAGTGTAAGATTCCATAGCGAATTACTTTTCAAACAAGTTTACAAGTCAATAATAAATTTCACTATTTTTTTTTTTTTTTTTTTTTTCCAAGTTGATGGAAAAATTTCTTGAAATTTTTAGAAGTGTTTTACACTTCTATCTTCAAACCGGCGTGGATTCCCCGTCTGATCACTTTTAGTGAAATTATTCTCAGTCCGAGAATTAACTTGTAAATTTTCTGAGTCCGAACCCAACTTGCAAATTTTCTAAGTCTTGAATCACTAATAAGTCAATAATAAAGTACTCACAATTTTCACTGCACTTCACCTTTTTGTGGCTCCACAATCTAATCCGCTTACGCTCCGCTTATCGCTGGTTTCGTTGCCCCACCGGTTCGCTATGACGTCACGCTGCACCGCCTGTTGTCACGCACGGTAACCCGTTCTCCGCTCGCTACTTCGTGGCCGCTTCCCCAGCTTCTTGATCGCTCCACCAACAAGTTGTATATCCGACTCGTAAAGGACCATGAACAAAGTTCCCAAAATACAGTCCCTAGGGTATTTCTTGCAAGGTATGAAAGAAAACACCTGGGGGTCGACCGCCTAACACTCTCGCTTTCGATCGCTTTGAAGGCGAGGCGAGGAGGAGGCGTCATCTTGTCATTTCGAAAGGTTAGGTTAGGTTAGGTTAGGTTAGGTTCCCGGTTGGAGGATATCGGCATTACGACCGGAATCCGATGCCGTACATCTGCAACCGGGGCCAGAATCCTAGAGGTTCCTGGCGACAAGAGCGGGGAAAAGGCAGACCATCTCGCGGAAGTCCTGTACTCGGCAGTCCTGGACTACGCGACTGTCACACGGCCGGAGAAGAGAGCAGACATTCGCGTCTCGGGCCTCAATGAGGCTGCCAGACCGGTGGACGTCGCTGAGGCGATGGCCAAGCTCGCGGGTTGCCCAGCTGAAAAGCTGAAGGTGGGCAAAATTCGCATTAGCCCCAACAGCGTTGGGGCTACAATTGTGAGCTGCCCTGTTGCGGTGGCCAGAAAACTGGTGGTGGCGGAGAAGCTCCCGGTGCGCTGGAGCATCGCCACAATGTCTGCCCTGGGGCCCCGCCCATTGCGTTGTTTTCGATGCATGGGCGTGGGCCACACCAGGCCTCGGTGTCCCTCGGCCGTAAACCGAACCGGCGACTGTTACCGGTGTGGTGCGCCAGGCCATAAGGCAGAGAGCTGCTCCAAGCAGCCCAATTGTGCAGTGTGCGCGCAAGCGAAGTTGCCTCACGGCCACGTGATGGGTGGTAGGGCCTGCTGTCCCCCTACCACCAGGGCCAAAGACCCTGGTAACAGGACCGCCGAGAGGGTGCCCGCACAAGGGCCCACGCCGGAAGCGGAAATGGCGGAGGTGATACGGCCGAGTCAGTCGTCGGGTTTGGCGCTGACCTTCCCGGCTGTCACCGCCCCTCGCTCTGAGTCCCCTACGGACGCCGACTCGGACACCTCTCAACGGAGAGGCACCGAGCCTGGCGCCCAGCAGGGAGAGGAGGACTGCCCAGAGGGGCGTGCCCGATCTCCCACATGGAGCCGCCCGCGGCGTAAGGACGGCAGATTTGCCCCTATGCCGCGGAAGAAGTAGCCGCAAGGCTGGTCGAGGGAGCCCAAAGAGGGCGAAATTAGTCGGGCGGATGCTGCAACGCACTCTGAGGCCTGGGCGGATTGAAATAAATTATCAGGTAACGCCCAGTCCACATATCAGGACGACTGATTTCCCGGGGGTTTTAGTGGGTCGGGCAGACCATCGCCCAACCCCACATACCCCGACAACGGGTTGAGCCTTTCGCACATTGCTCCCCGTGGGACGACTTGGACGCAAGTTTCCCCCGGGTTACCAAAAAAAAAAAAAAAAAAAGGTTAGGTTAGGTTAGGTTAGGTTAGGTTAGGTTGGGGTTTGTGTTGGGTGACCTCCTCGTGGTAAACCCTGGGCAACGGGCAGCCTCAACATCCTCCTCCAATGAGGAGGCTGCTGTGAGACTGGCCGGCTAACAATCCGACACAGGCGGGAGCCCCTTCTGGGCCCTGCACCTCCATGTGCGTGTCCACTTTGGGCCGTACGACTCGCTGCTCCTTCTGAGTGGCTTTGAGTGGACTTTTGACGGCGTCCCTTCTGGATGCCGTTACACGGGGGGGAATAGGGTAGGTCGGCGCCCCTTCTGGGCGCCCTTTAAGCGCTTCTGTGCGCACGGTGCTTCATGCACGTAGGGGTAGAAAGTTTTCTCCGGCTTTCTGCAGCCGTAAGTCTCTTCGTCGCTTGCAACGACCTCGTCCTCGGCGATTACGAGTACGCGGCGTTGGGGAGACCCGGGGTGGTCTCTGACCGCGAGAAGGAAAACTCTCTAAAAACCCCAGAGTAAACTGGTCCAATCCTGCAGACACCTCCCGTCCTCTGCAGTATGTAGGGTTCCCCGGTCGTGAGGACTTCGTCTCGGGGTGACTGTTCTTCCGCACAGTCCTGGTGGATGACAACACCTAAACTTGTCAAGGGGATTGCAACCCTTTAAGTTGCTACAATCGACATGAAAGCGGCTTCTCAAGAATTCATACCCCAGGAGGGTACCCGCCAAACGGCGGGAGAACCCCTCCCCGAGGCCAACGAGCCGGGCATGCCGTCCGACTCGCCGTCCTCGGGCAAGTCTCCTGTATCTGGGGGAGACAAGAATCCGCCTGTAGTGTTACATGGGCGAAAGCCCGTGGTTGAGTTGTCCGTAGAGGACCAGGAGAAATGTGCAGGGCACGCGGCGGCGCCAAGCGTCTCAAAGGCTGCCCTGTCCAAGAAGGAAGCAGTGAGTGGGAGGGATGACAACCTTAAAATTGTCACAAGAAGTTCAAACATGAAGGCAAATCTAAAACTAGTATTACCCCAGGAGGGTACCCGCAAGACGGGAGAACCCCTCTCCGGGGCTGGTAAGCCGGGCGTTTCGTCCGATGCATCGGTCTTGGGTCGCCCCACCGTTTCTGGGGGGGGCAAAGATCTGCCAGATGTTAGAGCGAGTAGGCCCGTCAGGGGGTCGAAAGCGGTGAAGGAGGTCGCGGATGCGCCCAAACGGGCTGTTTCGCGGACCCGCAGTGGCGCCGCTACCATCGGCGCTAAATTGAAGGCACCTGCAAAGGAGCCAGTTAAGGAAAGGGGAAAGGAGAAGGTGAAAGAGGCTGAGGTGCTCAGCGACACCTCTACGGCATCGCGTAAGAGCGGGAAAAGGTGTCACAAAACTCCAACTCCTCGATTATCAGAGGGAAGCTCCAGCTCTGAACCCGACTCTGATCACTTTTCGGATGCCGCCGAGTCTCCAAAGACGCCGGCACCAGGCCGCAGGGGCAGAAGCAGAGGCCGCTTCGATGACTGCCTCGATGACATGGGCGAGCTATCTCCAACTTCGCCCGACCGTACTTTTGTGGTGGAGAGGCTTCATTCGGGCTATAACGATGAGCAAGGCCTGGCAAGCGCGATGGAGCATCTAAAGCAGCTCGAGGAGGCGGACCGCCTAAAGGAGGAGGCGGCCAAAGCTGCCAAGGCCTCAAAATCGAAGGTGCGATTGCTTCAGAAGAAGCAGTCGGAGGACGCAGAGATGCGTGCCTCCGCAGACGAATTCGAGGGGCGGAATATTCGTCCTCCCCCCCTTACCGAAGAGGAGAAGCGCCAGCGTCTTGCCGCTCATATCGACATGGCGCTTCATACCAAGTTGCCGTACGAGGCCACGCCGGACTGCCCTTCAATCGGTCGAGCTACAGAGCTGGGCAACCTCTGTATCGACGCGATTCGGCATGTTAGCGCAAAGTCCGGCAACCTGAGTGGGGTGTTCCAAAAGAGGCTGAACCTCGCCTCGGACTCCCTTCAGAGGCTTCTCCACAACGTGGCGTCTCGGACGGCCACGGATGAGCACAAGAGGCTCATGGAGGAGAACCGGTCCATGAGGGAGGAGATGGATAAGATGAAAGCGGAGATGGAGACTCTTCGCAAATCTGTCGAGGAGTCGTCCACCAGGGAGAGTGCCCCTCTCTCAGTGATAAGACCACAAGAGCCTCACACCATCCGGGCACTTACCGAGGAAATCACACGATCGGTGATGGTCTCACTAGGCGGGATGCTAAATGCCCGCTTGGAATCGCTGGAGAAGCGCCTCCCTCCGCTTCCAAGGGCCCGTCCGCCACTTACAGCTGACCGTGAAGGAGAGGCCTTCCTTGCTCTCTCTTCGTCGTCGTCTAGAGCTGCGAACTCTCATGGGGCATCTGCTTCAGGCAGCTCTCAGACGCCGCAGCCTAGACCAAGAAGAGCTCCATTGGAGCCAGTGGCCGAAACGGTTCCGGCTGCTACGTCTAAGCGCGCGGCGGCCGTAAGCGACTTGCCCAAGGAGGCCCCGGGCCGGGCAAAGACCAAAGCTGCACCCGCGTCCAGGAAGGAAAGAGACAAAGCACCATTAAAGGTGCCAGTCCAGAAAGGAGCTAAAGGCAAGTCGGCCAGAGTTCCTGCCCAACGTGCCCCAAAAGCCGTCTCTTCTGCGGCAACACCATCGGCCACAGCGCAGACACAGGACCAACCGGATGAAGGATGGATCCCTGTGTCCAACAAGCGCAAAAAGCGGAAGAAGGGAACTGCTCTAAGCGCAGCCCTTAGTGCTTCAAGCACGTCCAAAGCAGCCTCTGCTATGCCAAAGGCCAAGCCCAAGTCAAAAGGCAAGAAAAAGAAGCTCAGCCCCCCGAGAACGGCGGCAGTTGTTCTGACACTGCGACCAGAGGCAGAGAAGTCCGGCATGACGTATCAAGCTGTGTTGCTTAAAGCCAGGCAGGAGACTTCCCCAACGGACTTTGGGATTCAGCAGATGCGAATCAGATCCGCAGCTACGGGAGCCCGTATTCTGGAGATCCCAGGACCAACCAGTGCGGAGCAAGCGGACTCTTTTGCAGACAGGCTGAGGAGTGTTCTCGGGGATGCAGTTAAAGTCTCCAGGCCAACAAAATGTGCTGATATGCGCATTTCTAGCCTGGATGAATCCATAACGGCGACGGACATCATCAACGCCATTGCCATGAAGGGCAACTGCAATCCCGGGAGTGTGAAGGTCGGGCAAATCCGACGTGGTCCTGGCCGCATGGGGACACTGTGGGCTTCGTGCCCGGTGGCGGCCGCTAAGATCATTACGGATGAAGGCAGGTTGCCGATTGGCTGGTGTCTCTCGGTACCTGTTACTGCGTTGAAACGAAGGCCGATGAAATGTTTCCGGTGCCTGGAAGGTGGACATACCAGAGTGAACTGTGTGGCCCAGATCGACCGCAGCGACTTATGCTATCGCTGCGGTAAGGCTGAACACATTGCAGCAGTTTGCTTTGACAAACCGAATTGCCCTCTATGTTCTGAGGCAAAGAAAAGGGCGGACCATCATGTGGGCAGCAAAAGGTGCTTGTCCCACAACAATAAGAAGGGACCCAAAGTAGCTGGAAGGACCCCAGCTCCCGTGGTCAACGCTGAGCAAGCGCCTCCGGAAATTATAGACATAGGAAATGTGTAGTACGCCTCACCATATTTTCTTACAGGCAAACCTTAACCACGCAGCCGGAGCCCAAGACCTCTTGCTCCAGTCAATGGCTGAGTGGTCGGTGGACGTTGCGGTAGCGGCCGAGCCGTATTTTGTTCCTCCCCAATCTCCTCGTTGGGTGGGGGATGTTGGCAATTCTGTCGCGATTGTTGGAGCAGCGCAAGCACAAACGCCTTTTGAACTTAAGGAAAGGGGTCCTGGCTACGTGGCTGCAAGGTGGGGGAAGATAATCGTTGTGGGAGTTTATTTCTCCCCTAATAGGCCCATCATTGAATTTGAAAGGTACATCGCTCATCTAGGTGCAGTAGTAAACCGGGTCTCAACATCGTGGCCTGTGCTTCTAATGGGTGACTTAAATGCTAAATCTGAAGCGTGGGGGTCACCTGCCTCGAATCCGAGAGGTCCCTTGGTTGAAGAGTGGATGGTAGAATCTGGAATGCTGTTGTTGAATCGAGGCACGTCCAATACCTGTGTGAGACAGACGGGGGGGTCCATAGTGGACTTAACGTTCGCTACCCCTGCTCTGGCCCTGCGTATTCAGAATTGGCATGTCTTGGAAGAGGTGGAAACATTATCCGATCACCTCTACATCAGTTTCCAAATCGCCTCCACTGTGGGAAACATCAATCTGTCTCGTCAAGGGGCTGGTAATGACAAATTCCCGCGATGGGTATTAACGAAACTTGACGTAGCTAAGGCAGATGAAGCGGCCGTTGTGCAGAGTTGGGTTTCTTCTCCTGCCAGTAACTTGGAGGTGAACAACGGTGCTGAAGGCTTTCGCACAGCCCTAACGGCTGTCTGTGACGCGGCAATGCCTCGTGCCAAACGGTTCCCTCCCAAGAAACGGGTATACTGGTGGTCGCAGGATATCGCCGAGCTCCGTTTTGCGAGCAATAGGGCTCGAAGGGCGTATACCCGATGCAGACGTAGGCGTTCTCACACATCAGCGGAAGCAACGTTTTACTATGGCTTGTATCAAGAGGCCAAGAAGGTGCTCCAACTAGCCATTCTTAGGGCGAAGGATGACTCAAGAGGCGAGTTCCTAGAAATTTTGGATAGGGACCCGTGGGGTCGTCCGTATCGTGTAGTTCGGAATAAGTTGAGCCAGGCGTCTCCCACTGAAACGTATGAACCGGAACTCCTTACAGCAATCGTCACCGAGCTGTTTCCGGATTACGTAGAGTACTCGCCGCCCGTAATGGCGATCCCTTCTATGGAGATTGAGGAATTTGAGGTCCCTCCAGTCACTGCGTCGGAATTGGAAGCAGCTGTAGATCGCCTCAAAAGAAATAAGGCACCGGGCCCTGATGGGGTACCAGGTAGGGTAGTGACGTTGGCCCTTCAACATCTGGGAGAGCGATTGCAGCTCCTATTTAGCGATTGTCTGTCAACGGGGCGCTTCCCTAAAATCTGGAAGTCTGGAAGATTGTGCCTCTTGCGCAAGGAAGGGAGGCCAGTAAGCTCCCCATCAGCTTACAGACCAATAGTGCTGTTAGATGAGACGAGCAAACTTTTCGAGCGTATCCTGGCTAGCCGGATCACTCGTCACCTAACCGCTGTTGGTCCCGACCTCTCAGAGGTGCAGTTCGGCTTCAGGTCTGAACGGTCAACAATTGACGCTATAATGGCACTTAGGCAATTGACAACGGAGGCTGAAGCTCGAGGGGAGAGGGTGTTGGCAGTATCACTTGATATTGCTAATGCCTTCAATTCACTCCCCTTCGAGTGTATCAGAGAAGCTCTCCGATATCATGGAGTTCCTCAATACCTAAGGAGAATCATAGCGGACTACCTTGATGATAGGGAAATTCTCTACTTGGGTCCAGACATGAGAATGAAACGTCGCCCTATGTGCCGCGGAGTGCCTCAGGGCTCCGTATTAGGCCCCCTTCTTTGGAATATAGGGTTTGATTGGGTGCTTCGTGGTGCATTATTGCCTCGTATGAACATTCTTTGTTACGCTGATGATACCCTTGTCACAGCTAGGGGTGGTAGTTATGAAGAAGCGGCAAGGCTGGCTGCTGTAGGTACGTCCCTCATTGTCGGTCGAATAAGATTGTTGGGCTTAGAGGTAGCTCTTAATAAAACAGAGGCGATTCTTTTTCACGGCCCTCGGGGTAAACCACCCCAAGGTGCACGAATCTGCGTGGACGGAGTGAACATCCTGCTCAAACCTCACCTTAAGTATTTGGGACTGACGCTGGATAGTCGTTGGACGTTTGAAGAACACTTCCGGTTGATGTCCCCAAAACTTATGGGAGCAGCTGCTGCTCTTGGCAGGCTATTGCCGAACGTCGGCGGTCCAAGTGCGAACTGTCGCCGCCTCTACACAGGGGTTGTGAGAAGCATGGCCCTATACGGGGCGCCGGTCTGGAAGGACAAGCTTAACAACAAGCTCAAAGCGTACCTTCGCAGACCACAGCGCGTTGTGGCGATCCGTGCGATCCGCGGTTACCGTACCATCTCTGGTGCCGCGGCCTGCGTTCTAGCTGGTACCCCTCCGTGGGAGCTAGACGCAGAGATGCTGGCGGAGATGTATCGACATCGAGTGCGCCTGAAGGAGGCTCAAGCTAGTGGTCAGACGCTTGAAGATCTTTCAAGGATTCGACGTCGGGCACAAACTACGCTCGTGCATAGATGGGTGGCAGAACTGGAGACCCCCCTATATGGTCTTCGGACCATTGAGGCGGTGCGCCCTGTCCTCAGCCGCTGGATGCAGAGGAAGTGGGGTACTATTACTTACAGACTGGCACAGGTGTTGACAGGGCATGGCTGCTTTGGTCATTACCTGCACCGAATTGCGGGAAGGGAAGCGTCCACAGTGTGTCATCACTGTGGCGCTTTAGATGATACGGCTGAGCATACATTACAGTATTGCTCGGCATGGGCAGAACAACGCGGCACGTTAGCTGCGGTTGTGGGCCCCGATCTGTCATTGATTAATATTGTTAGCGCCATATTGAACAATGAACGATCGTGGGAGGCGTTTGCTGTTTTCTGTGAGGACGTGATGTTACAGAAAGAGGCAGCGGAGCGAGAGCGTGAAACTGACGCTGAAGCAGATCAGCTCCGAAGGCGAAGAGTGGGCGGAAGAAGACGGCGATATGCCGCACTTTTGCCATAGTACCCAACAAAATCTGGGTACTGAGCAGGAAGCCGAACAACTGGCTCATCTGCGATAATCGTTCTGGTGAAATCTCTGGATCCCACGATTATCGTAAAGGAAGTGTTGGAGTAATCCACCCCGGGGGTTTTAGTGGGTCGGGCAGACTATCGCCCAATCCCACATACCCCGACAACGGGTTGAGCCTTAGAATATTGCTCCCCGTGGGATGACTTGAACGCAAGTTTCCCCCGGGTAAAAAAAAAAAAAAAAAAAAAAAAAAAAAAAAAAAAAAAAGGTTAGGTTAGGTTGGGGTGCGAGTCAGGTGACCTCCACGTTGGTGCACCCTGGGCAACGGCTGGTTCCAACAGTCTCCCGCTCTGGCGTGTAGTAGACGCTTGGACCCAGCCGGCTGACATCTGACTAGGCGGGGTCCCTTCAGGACCTCGCAGCTCCCATACGTGGCCCACTTTGGGCTGCGTAACTCACTTCTCCTTCTGAGCAGTGAGAGGAGTTACTGACGGCGTCCCTTCTGGGCGTCGTACCAAAAAGACGGCCGCCTCTTAAAGGTTCTCAGGTCGCACGGGGGGAAAGGGGGCACCGGTGAGAGCGGTGCAACCGGGGTTTACGCCAGCCCCGAAGTCGTTATCTGCCCTTTTGCGGCAACGACCCTACCGTTGGCGCCGTGGGTACGCTGCGATTGGGCAGACCGGAGGCCAAACGGCCAAGAGAAGGAAAACTCAATAACACCCCGGAGAACACCGGCTAAAAACCTGTCGGTACCTCCCGCCCCCGACAGTACATAGGGCACCCTCGGCGTGTGGACGGCGCGTGGGTGACCTTTTTTGGTCCGGGGATGGGCAGCCCCTAAAGTGCCATCGTGAGGGGGGGGATCGCAACCCGCAAATTGCACAATTTATAATGACAAGTCGCAGAACGAAAAATTTACCCCAGGAGGGTACCCGTCGAGAGACGGGAGAACCCCTCCCTGGGACTAGCGGATCGGGTACGCCCGGCACGCTGGTTTCAGGCATGCCCACCGTGTCTGGGGGGGGCAACGTAATGCGCACGGAGGAAAGGGAAGTGGAGGCTGCGGGGTGCTCGGACTCAGACGGTAGTTCCGTATTCCTGAGACCCGTAGGCAGCAGGAGGAAGAGGTTGCGTGACGCGGACATGGACTCCGATGACCTTTCGGGGGTTGAGTCTGTGGTGTCCGCAGCCTCGACAGCGAAGATCTCGTCTTCCAGACGTGGCAGAACGGCTACAGTTGGGACGGGTTTTACGAAGACCAAAACTGCCCTCGCCCGCATCGACATGCGGGAGTATGAGAAGCAGTTAGATCGAGAGGAGGAACAGCTCGCAGAGCTGGACAAGCGGCTGTCTGCCGACCGTCGAGCAAGGGGCGTAATATTGCCAGCCGTGATTGAGCCGGCGGGGCCGTCCAAAAGACGCCCGACTCCTGGCCAATCCACGGTGGATTCCGCGGCTCTTGACGAGATGGACTCGGAGATGGCCACTCGAGTCGACATTCCATTCATCGCCAGTTCGTCGGACCCCATGACGGCTGACGAGATACATGAGGTGAGGCTAAAGTGCGCTTTTGCGGTGAAGGAGGTTTCCCGGAAATCTGGGAACCTCAGAGGTACCTGCCAGCGCACACTCAACAATGCCTCAATGACTATCCGGAGGTGCCTCGCCAACCTGGCGTCGCGGACCTCTTCGGACGAGTCACGCCGCGTTGAGGAGGCAAATCGCCGACTCCGCGAAGAGGTGCACGCCCTCAGACGAGAGGTGGCGTCTCTGAGGAATGCGGTCGACCAGGTCGGGACAGGGTTGAGCTCCGCCCGGGAGCGTCCCGCAACTAAAACCAGCTCGGATCAGGTCCTATTGAAGGCTCTTACTGAGATGAGGCGTACAATGGAAGAATCCAATGCCTCAACCAACGCCCGTCTGGACGGACTTGAGATGGGTCGAGCGGCGTCTGTGCGTGCCCTTTCACTTCGTGGAAGGCCGGCCATGCCCGCGAGATCCTCGTCCGTCCTCGATGAAGAGTGCCTCTCCCTCCCTCAGATGGAGGTGACACAGGCCCTGCCCCCATTGGGTCCTCCTCCCATGTCCGAATGGACGACGGAGACCCGTAGGAAGCGGAAGAAGAGGGGCAGAGGGTTAGACCCGAATGCGGTGACAGCTCCTAGTCGACCACCGAATGCTACCGCCCAGGCTCTAGGGCAGGCTCGTCATGCTGTGCCGCTAGTCCGCTCAGGGCCACAAGCGACGGCCAGCGAAGCGCCCGGACGAAAGAAGCGCAAGCGCAGACGAGGGAAAAAGGTTCGGCTCAGGCCGCCTACAACAGCGGCTGTAGTAGTGAAGCTGCGCCCGGAGGCTCTCGAGATGGGTGTCACATATGCTGATACCATCAAGAGAGCTAGGCAGGCCATCTCCCTACCCGACCTCGGTATCGAGGGGGTGAGGTCGAGGACGGCTGCCACTGGGGCGCGGCTCCTCGAGATTTCAGGCTCAGAGAGCGGAACGAAGGCCGACCAGCTCGCCAAAAGGCTGGAGCTGGTGCTGTCGGACGTGGCTACTATTGTCCGACCCGAAAAATACGCGGAGATCCGCGTATCAGGGTTGGACAACTCTTTGTCCACGGACGACGTCGCCGCTGATTTGGCGGCGAGGGCTGGTTGCTCAGTGGAGGACCTGAGGGTGGGACGCATCCGTGCGGGCCCAAATCGTGAGGGAAGCACTATCGTGCGCTGCCCCATGCGCGTGGCAAAGACGCTGGTAGTGGCTGGCAG
The DNA here is from genome assembly GCA_963082485.1 of Eudonia mercurella. NCBI lineage: Eukaryota > Metazoa > Arthropoda > Insecta > Lepidoptera > Crambidae > Eudonia > Eudonia mercurella. Next base: position 35,605 of record OY720024.1, on the reverse strand, counting down.
GTTCGTCCTAGGATGGGGCTTTGCTCAGGTGGTCGCCTTGGAGCCCCGCCCAATGCGGTGCTACCGTTGCATGGGCGTGGGCCACACTAGAGAGAGGTGCCCTAGTGCCGTTGACCGCACTGGACTTTGCTTCCGGTGTGGTCTGCCAGGTCACCAAGCGAGGGGCTGCTCGAAGGAGCCAAGGTGTGCGGTATGCGCTGTGGCGAAGAAACCGCACGCCCACATTATGGGAGGCCGGGGTTGCAGTCCCCCCGCCGTCAGGGCCCGCCCTGTTCGCCCCGAACAAACGGGGACGACTGCCAGGAGGATGCCGGCTGAAGTGGAGCCCTCAGTGGAGCTGCCACTAGACCGCACGGAGGTAATGGAGACGGTGGAGGAGCCACCCACGTCTCATATGGTCCCTACGACCGACCACCCCAATGTCTCTCTCGAGAGAGACACAGGGTCGGAAGGCGGTAGGGTGGTAGAAGTAGAGGATCCGGGCGAAGGTCCGAGCGGGTCCACTACTCCCGCGTGGGAAAGACCACGCAAGCCAGACGGGCGGTTTGCCAAAGCCGCAGTGAAACCCACACCGAAGGCCGGCCCCCCCACGTCCGGGGGGCCTCGCTGACCTGGGGCACATAGGTCAGTTGAGGGACGCTAACAGCGTAGCCGGTGGGAGGCGCGGACATTATCCTAGTGACAGCCAACGCGCCAAACACATTATCGGTGTGAGGTTTCCCCAGGGGTTTTAGTGGGTCGGTCGCGTTTTAGGCCAACCCCACATATCCCGTAGGTCGCCCCAGCCTACGGGAACTTGGTCAGCAAGTTTCCCCTGGGGAAAAAAAAAAAAAAAAAAAAAAAAAAAAAAAAAAAAAAAAGGTTAGGTTAGGTTAGGTTAGGTTAGGTTGGGGTGTGTGTTGGGTGACCTCCTCGTGGTACACTCTGGGCAACGGGCAGCTTCAACATCCTCCTCCAATGAGGAGTTTGCTATGAGACTGGCCGGCTAACAATCCAACACAGGCGGGAGCCCCTTCTGGGCTCTGCACCTCCAATGTGCGTGCCCACTTTGGGTCGCACACTCGCCGCTCCTTCTGAGCGGCTTTGAGAGGAGTTTTGACGGCGCCCCTTCTGGGCGTCGTTACAAGGGGAGGAAAAAAGGGTAGTTCGGTGCCCCTTCTGGGCACCTTTCAAGCGCCTCTGTGCGCACAAAGAGGTGCGAGCGATGGCTTCATGCCGGCTGTCGTAGCTGCTGTTGCAGTGTCGCGGGTTCTGTCCCGGCCGCCACAACGACCCCAGCCCTGGCATAAGCTGGGTACGTGGTGGTCTGGGTTCAGTCCCGCAGCCCTTGTGGGCGATGACAAGGAAAAGTCGGTAAAACCCCGCGGACACCTCCCGTCCTCCGTGGGTATGTAGGGCGCCCCTAGCGATTGGGCTTCGCACGGGTGTTGGTTGTTGCCTCTTCAGGGATCGGCAGCCCTTAAAGTGCCAGGGGATTACAACTCTAAAATTGTTTGGGAGACATCCCATAAAATGTCATTAATAATGGAAGCACAGCATAAAATAGTACTACCCCAGGAGGGTACCCGCCGGGAGGCGGGAGAATCCCTCCCTGGGCCCAGTTCTCTGGACCCAGGCTGCCCCACCGTCTCTGGGGGGGGCAAAACTGCGCTTCCGTTATCGGACTCGTCCGACACGCTTCTTGGGGTAGGCAACCAGGCCCCAAGGAGTGCTAATACTTCTGGAAGAATGCTGAGATCAGGGCGTAAGAAGCGTGATTCCGATCGTAAACAGTCGGAATTGGAAGAGGTGAAATCACGCTCTAGTAGGGAATCGCTTAGTTCCGGCTCTGATAGCGACCATCCCGAAGGTTATGCATCTTGTTCGGAACAAGCTGCGCTTGTGAAGAGGTCGGGTATGCCCGTGCCGATCATTGTTGTGGAACGAGTCCCCACGGGCTCTCTGAGTTCCCTAGGAAGCAAGGCTTCTGGAAAGGCTACTGGGAAAAGGGAATTTGAACGGGTGGACAATTCGGATGCCGAAAGTGGTGTTGGCACTGAACATGCTGGTCAAGGCCCTAAGAAATGTAGCACCACCAGACGTGGTGGGAAAAGTGGCCCAACACAGAGGGGAGTGGGAGTGCTTGGGACCTCAATAGGTCTTCCTGGCGCGAAAAAGGCCTATGCAAAGGGCCGCAAGAGGGATTTGCTGAAGCCCGATGATGCGGCCTCGATCGATCTCACGATGGACCAGGGGGAGTCTGATGCTGAGTCGGACTTGGGAAGCGATGGCCAGGTGGAGTCTGTGCCTAACACCTTGGCAGACGCCTCGGTTCAGTACCGCAAGGGAGACGGGCCTGATATAAAAGCATCAAAGTCTAAAACGGCCCAAGAGAGGCGCGATGCCAAAGCCAAAAAGGCCGCATCAGAGCTCACAAGGGAAGCCATGCTGGAACAGGCGGAAGCCAGCATTGCTACTATAAATGAGATGACCAGCAAGTCGGGCAACCTCAAGGGGATAGTCTGGGGGAAGATCAACTCTAGCACGGCGCAACTGAAGTCCACGGTTGAGGCGCTTAAGAATATGCCTCGCGACGAGGAGATGCGCCGATTGTCCGAGGACAACAAGAGGATGAGGGTGCAACTGGCTCAAATGGAGTTGAGATTGGCCTCACTCTCCAAGTCCTACGAAGAAAAAAATAGAGACCGAAATGCAGTCGAAAGGGAGTCTGGCATTAAAGCCAAACCCTCTCCCCCTCCCCTTCCCCTCGCACCCGCCCCTGCTCCCCGGGGTGCTGCGACACTCTCAGGAGGAGACGTCATGGGTTTGATGGAGGAAATGAAGGATGAGGTCATGAGTAGGTTGATCCACATCCTGGGGAATATGCTGGACTCCAAACTGGACGGCATCAGGGCTCGTCTCCCCCCCGAGCCGAGCTATAGGCCCATGTTGGCGCATGAAGTGAGGGTGGCTAAGGCTGCTGCCGCTTCCGCTGCTACCGCCGATGCCGATGTCGCTGCCGCCACCGCCCCCCCCTCTGTGGAGGGTGATCACGGCTCATACGTAGAGGACTCTTACCTTCCGTCGATGCTGTATGAGGAGACTCCAGACTCCATGGGCTATGAGAACTTCCCCTCCTTACCCCGTCCTCGGGAGGTCCAAACTTACCGTAGTCCAAATGTCGCTGCTCGTCCCAGTAGTGGTCCTGGTCCTCGTCCTGGCCGTGACCCGTCGCCGTCGCTCGCTGCCGCTGCATCGGTCCCTTCAAATGGCTGGTCCCAGGCTACGAAGAAGAAGAGGAGACCTGAAAACAAAAATAAGGGTAAAACATCAGTCGTTCAGCCGGCACAACAGGGATCCACCATTGCGCGAAAATCGCCTCCTGGTCAGACCCCTCCTGTCTCGACTGAGAAAAAGTCTTTTAAACTTGCGGTCCCGAGGTCGTCTGTGATAACCTTGCAGCTCAAGCCCGAGGCTATTGCCAAAGGCGTTACATACGCCATGGCCATTCAAAAGGCCATTAGCGCGGTGCCGCTGGCAAGCGTCGGGTTGGAATCGGTCAGGATCAAAAACACGGCCTCGGGTGGCCGAAAGTTTGAGATCTCTGGCTCAACCAGTGGTCCAAAGGCGGATGCCCTGGCAGCCAAGTTGACGGAGGCCCTAAAAGATGAGGTCAACGTAGCCAGACCAGTCAAGACGGCCGAGTTGAGGGTGGTTGGGCTTAATGAGGCCATCACCAGAGAGGGTATTGTGGCGGCTATGGCCAACAAAGTCGGGTTCCCTGAGAGTTCCTTCTCGGCGGGGTTCATCCGAACTGGTGTATGGGGCTCTAGGTCGGTGGTGGTAAAGTGTCCTATCCTTGCAGCCAAGGCTCTCGCTGAAGGGGACCGACTTATAGTGGGGTACTCCTCGCTCCAAGTAGTTGCCCTGGAACCAACCCCCACTAGGTGTTTCTTGTGCATGAGTATCGGGCACACTCGGTTCACATGCCCGAAAAAGGTGGACAGAAGTGTCCTTTGCTACAAGTGTGGAATGGAGGGCCACAAGATCGAGGACTGCACCGTGGAAAGGCCCAAATGCCACATTTGCGATGAGCACAAATTAAAAAGCGACCACATTATGGGATCCAGGGCCTGCCGCCCCCCCACGGTGAAGAGTGCACTCCCCGCATGGCGGAGCCAGCCCAGAGTTCAGGCTCAAAGCAGCGAGCCCATGGAGGTCTTGGCAACGGTACCATAATGCCAGCACGCCAGCAAGCAACAATTGTCCAGGCGAACCTTAACCGTTCCGTCGCTGCGCAGAATCTGCTGATCCAGCAGATGACGGAATGGCAGGTAGGTGTGGCAATAGTGGCCGAACCGTACTCAGTCCCCTCGGGTCCCAACTGGATTTCTGATACGAGGAAGCTGGTACTGATCACCACGCCCGCCAACAATTGCTTGACCTCCATCTCCCTCAGAGAGAAAGGACCTGGGTACGTCGCCGTCTTGTGGGGTGATGTGGCTCTAGTGGGAGTGTATTTCTCCCCCAATCGCCCCCTCAGGGAGTTCGAGGACTTTCTGGAAAGCCTTCATGGCGTGGTGAGACGGCTGTCCCCGCTACAAGTTATATTAGCGGGTGACCTGAACGCCAAATCTACCATGTGGGGTAGCCCCAGGACAACTCCCAGGGGAGAGGCGGTGGAAGAGTTTGCCATAGGGGCGGGCCTGGTCCTCCTTAACGTGGGCAATGTAAGTACCTGCGTAAGATGGCAGGGAGAGTCAATTGTTGACCTCTCCTTTGCCACTCCAGCTATCGCCTCCCGAGTCACGGAATGGAGAGTAATGGAGGGGGAGGAGTCGCTTTCGGACCACCTATATGTGTGGATCCGAATCTCCCCCATCCCCATGGTCGACCTTCGTCCAGAAGCAGGTGTGCGCACGCAGCGCTTTAAGAAATGGGCCCTAACCTGCCTTGACAGGGATGCTGCGGACGAGGCTGCGCTGATGGAAACCTGGTCTCTGGACCCTCCGCCCTCGATGGATGTGGACATACAGGCCAGGCAATTTAGGAGATCCTTAACGCGTGTGTGCGACGCGAGTATGCCCAGGGCCAGGGACCGTCCGCAGCAGCGGGCTGTGTACTGGTGGTCGCAGGAGATCGCTGCCCTCCGCACCACCAGCATAATGACCAGGCGAGACCTCCAGCATTGCCGCCGTAGACGCCACACGCCGGAGGAAGTGGCCCTATTTTATGCGGTGTTCAAGGCGGCGAGGAAGGAGCTCCAGATGGCGATCCTAAACTCTAAATCCATCGCCTGGAAGGAGTTTTTGGCGGATTTAGACCGTGACCCCTGGGGAAGGCCATATCGCGCCATCAGGAGGAAGTATCGCTCCTCGGCGCCCCCCACGGAGTCCTTTCGCCCGGAGCTCCTGGTCCGAGTGATTGATGGGCTGTTTCCTGACCGGGAATTTACGGCCGTTCCATTTGTTCCTCCCGAAGCTGTCGAGCAAAGGAGCATTGACTCCATCCCCCAAATTACTGTCGAGGAGATGGAGGTCGCCACAGCTCGCCTTCGGTTGAGGAAGAAAGCGCCTGGTCCTGACGGCGTACACTCCAAGGTGCTGGACATTGCCCTGAATCACCTGGGACCCAGGTTGATGGGCCTGCTGGACTCCTGCCTTCGGCAGGGTAAATTCCCAAAGGCGTGGAAGGAGGGCAGATTATGCCTGTTGAGAAAGGATGGACGTCCGGTGGACCAGCCATCGGCCTATAGGCCGATCGTCCTACTCGATGAGGCAGGCAAGCTTTTTGAGCGTGTGCTTGCCAACCGGATCATCGAGCATCTGGACGCCGACGGCCCCAATATTGAGTCCACTCAGTACGGGTTCCGTCGGGGCAGGTCCACAGTAGATGCGGTGCTTGCCCTAAAGCGTACTACCGAAGAGGCCTTTGCCAGAGGGGAGAGGGTGTTGGCTGTCTCGTTGGACATTGCAAATGCCTTTAACACCCTCCCCTTCAGTTGCATTAATCAGGCCCTATTGTACCACAGAGTACCTTGGTACTTAAGACGGGTCATTGCAGATTACCTCCTGCACAGGAGCATCCTGTACAAACAGGATGGCGAGATGCACATTTGTGCACGAGGAATGACCTGCGGCGTTCCACAGGGGTCGGTCCTCGGGCCACTCCTGTGGAATTTGGGCTATAACTGGGTCCTAAGGGGGGATACCCTCCCCAGGACGGGTGTCCTGTGTTATGCAGACGACACCCTAGTCACCGCGTGCAGCGGTGACTACCGGGACGTGGTGCGGCTTGCATCCATTGCTGCCACTTTGACCGTATCGAGAATACGACTATTGGGTATGGAGGTGGCTTTGAGCAAGACTGAGGCCTTGATCTTCTACCCTCCTCGTTGTAAGCCCACCAGAGGAGCGTATGTCTGTGTGGATGGGGTGAACGTCAGAGTTCAGTACCAAATGAGGTACCTGGGGCTGACTCTGGACAGCAGGTGGACGTTCACCCCGCACTTCGTGGAGCTAGTCCCTAGAGTGATCAAGGCCGCAATGTCACTCGCGCGCCTATTGCCTAACGTTGGAGGGCCAAAGACCAGTTGTCGTAAATTGTATGCGGGCGTTCTCCGCAGTATGGTCTTGTACGGGGCTCCCGTCTGGTCGGACGCTCTATCCCGGAGGAATGTGGCCCTCATGCGTAGACCGCAGAGAGTGGCGGCGGTGAGAGCGATCCGTGGATACCGGACGGTGTCCTTCACAGCGGCCACCGCGCTTGCTGGCATGGTCCCGTGGGAACTCGAGGCCAAGGTGCTGACCGAGGTCTTCGAGTTCCGCACGGAGAGACGCGCCAATGGAGAGCGCCCTGCGTTCGAGGAGGTCCAGGGGGCTAGACGAGACGCCCATGAAATGGCCGTCTACCAATGGGAGGAACAGCTCGGGTCCCCCATTGCAGGATTACGGACTGTGGAGGCCATTCGGCCAGTCCTTAAGGAATGGCTCGATAGAACGTATGGAGGCATCTCATACCACTTGACGCAAATACTTACCGGGCATGGGTGCTTCGGTAGGTATCTGCACCGAATCGGCAGAGAGGAGACGCCCGAATGCCACGAGTGTGGGGCCAGTGAGGACTCAGCGCAGCACACACTGGGGGTGTGCAATGCCTTTGCTTCACAGCGCCGTACCCTCGAGTTGGAGTTGGGTGTAAGAGGCAGTCTCGCTCTCCCAGACATCGTGGCCGCGATGCTGGAGAGTGAGAGACAATGGAGGGCGGTGGCTAAGTTCGCTAGCGAGTGCATGGGCCTCAAAGAGGCGGCGGAGCGCGCCCGTGAGGAAGCTGCCGATGCCGCTCCTTGGAGAAGAGCCAGAGGGAGGAGAAGACGGAGGAGAGACGCGGATCTCCTTCCGCCGTAATCCTGCCTTTTGTCTCACCTGGGTACTTACCTGGTCTGTCCTGGGTGTAGTCTGTGCTGGGTTCCATCCTGGCGCAGAAATCTGTGAATAAAATTAGTTTAATTAGGTTAGTTGTATTGTTGTATATAAAATGATGTTAATTGACTCTCTGTAATCGTGTACAGCGAGTCACATAATATGCAGTAGTCCCCTAAATCTGTGTGGACTTGTATATATTAGTTTAAGTAGTAGTTAAGTTGTTAATTATCGTTGTTGTTCACCAATTAATTGTGTTGTATATATTAGCATTAGGAATTTTATAAAAAAAAAAAAAAAAAAAAAAAAAAAAAACAAAAAGAGAAGAACCAAAAAAAAAAAAAGTATAAAAACAAAAAGAACTAAAAATTAGCTTAGTTGTATATTGTTGTACATATCTTTGTTTTGTGTGTACAAATCTTGTTTTTTATGTGTATATATCTGAATTGTTGTTGTGTTCTGTGTGGGTTTTATCCCACTTCGAGTTGTTTTAATACACCCCTCGCAAAACTCATCAAGAGCAGAGCGAGGGCGTGTACGCCCAAGATGTCGCGTTCGCGTAGTGCCCGTATACCCGCGCGTAGTGACTCTCCGAGTTGCTATAGGCGGATATACGGGCACGGGTGGATCCCGTGGTTCAATTTCCCAGTGAACAGGTCCCGCGGCCTCTACTGTATTCGGAGTGTGGTCCCCCAGAGGTTTAGTGGGTATCCCCCTCCGTCTCGCCCTTCCTGGCCTTGGGCTTCTCCCTTGGCAGCCGACTGGAGACAATGGCGTCTCCGGATAGTCGGTGGGTCGTGGAAAGACGGACGGGTGAGTCCCACATAACCTGGGGCCTCCTCAAGGCCCCTCGTACTCGTAAAGGGTTCCTCTGGGTTAAAAAAAAAAAAAAAAAAAAGGTTAGGTTAGGTTAGGTTGGGGTTTGTGTTGGGTGACCTCCTCGTGGTAAACCCTGGGCAACGGGCAGCCTCAACATCCTCCTCCAATGAGGAGGCTGCAGTGAGACTGGCCGGCTAACAACCCGACACAGGCGGGAGCCCCTTCTGGGCCTTGCACCTCCATGTGCGTGTCTACTCTGGGCCGTACGACTCGCTGCTCCTTCTGAGCAGCTTTGAGTGGAGTTTTGACGGCGTCCCTTCTGGGCGTCGCTACACGGGGGGGAATAGGGTAGGTCGGCGCCCCTTCTGGGTGCCCTTCATGCGCTTCTGTGCGCACGGCGCTTCATGCGCGTAGGAGTAGGAAGTTTTCGCCGGCTTTCTGCAGCCGTAAGTCTCTTCGTCGCTTGCAACGACCTCGTCCTTGGCGATTACGAGTACGCGGCGTCGGGGAGACCCGGGGTGGTCTGGGACCGTGAGAAGGAAAACTCTTTAAAACCCCAGAGTAAACTGGACTAATCCTGCGGACACCTCCCGTCCTCTGCAGTATATAGGGTTCCCCGGTCGTGGGGACTTCGTCTCGGGGTGACTGTTCTTCCGCACAGTCCTGGTGGATGACAACACCTAAACTTGTCAAGGGGATTGCAACCCTTAGAGTTGCTACAACCATTATGAAAGCGGCTCTTCAAAACTTAATACCCCAGGAGGGTACCCACCAAACGGTGGGAGAACCCCTCCCCGAGGCCGACAAGCCGGACCTGCCGTCTGACTTGCCGTCCTCGGGCACGTCTCCTGTATCTGGGGGAGACAAAGCACCGCCGGTAGTAATGCATGGGCGAAAGCCCGTGGTGGAAGTGTCCAGTGGGGACCAGATAGTTTGTGCAAGGCATGCGGCAGCGCTTGGCGCTGCGAAGGCTACCTTGCCAAAGAAGGAAGAAGGAGGAAGGGATGACAACCTTAGAATTGTCACCAGAAGCAACATGAAGGCAAGCCTTAAAAATGTGTTACCCCAGGAGGGTACCCGCAAGGCGGGAGAACCCCTCTCCGGGGCTGGCAAGCTGGGCGTCACGTCCGGTGCGTCAGTTTCGGGCTGCCCCACCGTCTCTGGGGGGGGCAAAGTATTGTCAGAAGTTGGAGCGAGTAGGCCCGTCAGGGGGTTGAAAGCGTTGAAGGAGGTCGCGGACGCGCCTAAACGGGCTGTCCTGCGGACCCGCAGTGGCGCCACTACCATCGGCGCCAAAGCGAAGGCTCCTGCAAAGGAGCCAGCGAAGGAAAAGGGGAAGGAGGCTGAGGTGCTCAGCGACATCTCTACGGCATCGCGCAAGAGCGGGAAGAGGTGCCGCAAAACCCCGACCCCACTACCATCCGAGGGAAGTTCCGGCTCCGAACCCGATTCCGACCACTTCTCGGATGCCGCCGAGTCTCCAAGGACGCCGATGCCAGGCCGCAAAGACGGAGGTCAAAGCCTCGATGACTGCATCGATGATGACGAGTCAGGCCTGGCGAGGGCGATGGAGCAGCTGAAGCAGCTCGAGGAGGTAGACCGCCTGAAGGAGGAGGCGGCCAATGCTGCTAAGGCTGCTAAATCGAAGGAGCGACTGCTTCAAAAGAAGCAGACGGAGGACGCTGAGATGCATGCCTCCGCAGATGATTTTGAGGGACGGAATATTCGTCCTCCCCCTCTTACCGAAGAGGAGAAGCGCCGGCGTCTCGCTGCGCACATTGACATGGCGCTTCACACAAAGCTTCCGTATGAAGCCACGCCAGACTGCCCTTCAATCGGTCGAGCTACAGAGTTGGGCAACCTCTGTATCGATGCGATTCGGCACGTTAGCGCAAAGTCCGGCAACCTAAGTGGTGTTTTCCAAAAAAGGCTGAACCTCGCCACCGACTCTCTCCAGAGGCTTCTCCACAACGTGGCGTCTCGGACGACCTCGGATGAGATCAAGAGGCTCACGGAGGAAAACCGGTCCATGAGGGAGGAGATGGACAAGATGAGAGCGGAGATGGAGGCTCTTCGCAAATCAGTCGAGGAGTCGTCCGCCAGGGAGAGTGCCCCTCCCTCACTGATTAGACCACAGGAGCCCGACACCATTCGGGCCGTGACGGAAGAGATCACACGATCGGTGATGGTCTCCTTAGGTGGGATGTTAAATACCCGCCTGGAATCGTTGGAGAAGCGCATCTCACCGCTTCCAAGGGCCTGCCCGCCACTCGCGGCTGACAGGGTAGAAGAGGCCTTCCCTGCCCTTCCTTCGTCTACAAGGCCAAGACGAACTCAGGCGGAGCCCCCGCAGCCTTCTATGGCCCGGGAACCGATTGCCCCACCAAAGGACGGCCCAGGCCGCGCCAAAGCAAGGCCGCAGCCTTCGGGAACCCTCAAGAAGAGGGACAAGGCGCCTCCTAAGGCAGCTACGAAAGAGGCCAATAAGGCGAAAAAGCCAAAGGCAGCGATTGTTCAACCCGCTTCCGCCGATGAGGAAGGTTGGACCAAAGTATCTAAGCGCAAGAGGAACAAGAAAGGGGTAGTGCCTAAGGCGCCTCCTCCTGCGAAGAAGGGAGCAGCCGCACGTCCATCCGCGGCCCCCCCTACAAAGGCGCAAGCCAAAGAGCATAGGCTCAAGAACCAGCTCCGCGCACCAAGATCTGCGGCGGTAGTCCTGACTCTCCGGCCAGAGGCAGTGAGTCAGGGAATGACCTATGCTCAGGCTATCCTGCAGGCCAGGGAGACGGTAAAGCTGGCCGAGTTAAAAATCCCAGCTCCTAGATTTCGGCTTTCGGCGACTGGCTCGCGTATACTAGAGCTTTCGGGGGCAGCCGGAGCCCGGAATGCCGACAAACTGGCGGAAAGTCTCCGAGCCAACATGGCGGAGGTCTTCATGGTGGCCAGGCCCACGAAGACCGCCGATCTCAGAGTGTACGGGCTGGACGACTCAGTCAAGGAAACCGATGTCGTCTCCGCCATAGCAGAGAGGACCGGTTGCCCCCCGGAGTCAATTAAAACCGGGCAAATCAGGGAGGGAGCTGGCGGCATGGGCACCATCTGGGTGCGGTGTCCGGTCGCGTCAGCCAAGATCGTCCTCGAAGCTGGCAGGTTGGAGATCGGATATGGTACGGCGCTGGCACGCGCGATAGACTCCAAGCCCAAGCGCTGCTACCGGTGTATGGAGGATGGCCACGTGCGCGTGAATTGCACGGCTAAGATTGACCGCAGCGAGCTCTGCTACCGCTGCGGTAACGCTGGCCACATTGCGGCGATGTGCTCGGCCAAGGCCAACTGCCCCATCTGTGCGGAGGCAGGTCGGCCCTCGGGCCACAGTATGGGAAGCCGATCGTGCGTCCCTCCGAAGTATCGGAAGAGAGGAACTAGGAAGGGCAGGTCAGCAAAGCCCGACCAGGCAGGCGCTCAGCAGGCGCCGGAGGAAGCTATCGTGGGTCCAACTAATGGATAGCACGCCTCCAACATGCTTCCTCCTGGCGAACCTGAATCACGCCGCCGGAGCGCAGGACTTGTTCTTGCAGTCCATGGCGGAGTGGTCAGTCGACGTAGGCGTGGCTTCCGAGCCATACAGTGTCCCACCCAGACCTAACTGGGCGGTGGACACAAGGAAGTCGGTGGCGATATTTTCGGCACAAAAACCGACGACGCCATCTTTTGTGGTAAAGGAGTCGGGACCGGGCTACGTATCAGCAAAATGGGGAGACGTCGCCATAATCGGCGTCTATTTCTCGCCCAACAAGCCGCTGTCCGACTTTGAGACCTATATGGCCACACTTGGGGCCGTAGTCAGGCGCGCTGCGCCGCTACCAGTAGTGCTGATGGGAGACCTTAATGCAAAGGCTGCTGCATGGGGTTCTCCCAGAACCGACCCACGGGGGAACCTGGTTGTGGATTGGGCTGTGGAGCTTGGGCTCTCGATCCTTAACCGGGGGTCCGTAAACACCTGCGTGCGAGAACAAGGCGGCTCCATTGTAGATGTTTCGTTCGCCACGCCCTCTGTCGCCGCACGGGTCTCCGGTTGGAAGGTACTGGTGGATGTGGAAACTCTCTCCGACCACCGGTACGTAAAGTTCGAGGTCAGAGCCTCAAGGAGTGTCAGTCGCCCCCTCAGCAGTACAACATCCTCCTTTCCGCGCTGGTCGCTTAAAAAACTCGATAGGGAACTGCTGATGGAGGCGGCGTCCGTGCAGGTCTGGTTTTCCCAACCTGTATCGGATGACCCAGATGTTGAAGCTGAGTGGTTCAAGGGGGCTCTTACAAGATCATGCGATGCAGCAATGCCACGCGTGAGGCGTCCTCCCCATAGAAAGGCAGTCTATTGGTGGAGTGAGGAACTGACGGACCTCCGTGTGGCCAGCATTGCGGCGCAAAGAGCCTACACACGGCAGCGCAGGAAGCGTAGGCGGGACCGCGAACTAGAAGGCGTGCTCAAGGTAGCCTATAAGGCCGCCAAGAAAGAGCTGCAGCTGGCAATTTGTAATGCCAAAATAGCTGCCAGGCAGGAGATGCTCGACGGTTTAAACGCCGATCCGTGGGGGCGCCCGTATCGCACGGCTCGGGGGAAACTCCGCAGCTTAGGCCCCCCGGTCACGGAATCCCTAGAGCCTCCTGTGTTGCGGAACGTGATCGCCAGTCTCTTCCCGGACCGACCTGAGCACGTCCCGCCTCCCATGGCCCCGCCTGGGCAATCCAGCCAAGCAGCCGATGATGCCCCGATACCGGCCATTACTACAGGCGAGTTAGGCGCGGCGTATCTCCGGCTACGCCGCAAGAACACTGCCCCTGGCCCTGACGGCATTCCGGGCAAAGTGTGGGTCCTGACAGAGGAGCTTTTTGAGGACCGCCTCAGACAGGTGCTTGACGTGTGCCTACAAACTGGGCGGTTCCCCTCCCTCTGGAAGGACGGGCGACTGGTGTTGCTCAGAAAGGAGGGCCGACCGGCGGACGACCCATCGGCGTACCGGCCGATCGTACTGCTGGACGAGGCGGGGAAGCTCTTCGAGCGTGTCCTCGCCTCGCGCATCTCGTGCCATCTGTCCGACGTGGGTCCGGATCTTTCCGACTGCCAATACGGCTTTAGGGAGGCCCGGTCCACTATAGATGCAATAAGGCACGTAAAGTTGCAATCAGAGGAGGCGATCGAAAGGGGAGAGGTGGTGCTCGCGGTGTCCTTGGACATCGCAAATGCATTTAACTCTCTCCCCTTCGCCTGCATTGAGGAGGCCCTTCGCCATCACTGCGTCCCGTTTTATCTGCTTAGGATCGTACGTAGTTATTTACGTGGCAGAAAGGTCACTTACCAAGTGAAAGGCGGAGCCGTAAAGAGCAAAACGGTGACGTGCGGTGTTCCACAGGGGTCGGTCCTAGGGCCACTCCTGTGGAACATAGGATATGACTGGGTGTTGCGGGGTGCGCTTTTGCGGGGCCTCAGTGTCGTATGTTATGCGGACGACACTCTGGTCACTGCCCGCGCTAACTCATTTCAGTCGGCAGCCCGTCTGGGCACGGTCGGTGTAACGCATGTAGTGAGGCGAATTGAGAGCCTTGGCTTAAAGGTGGCACTACACAAAACCGAGGCCCTATACTTCCACGGGGCCCGGAAGAAGCCGCCCGAAGACGCTCACATCATCATCTCAGGCGTTCGCGTTGAAGTAGGAACGGCGATGAAGTACCTTGGGCTGGTGCTGGACGGAAGATGGCGCTTCGACGAGCACTTTAAGCGCCAAGCTCCGAAGTTGGTTAGGGCGGCAGCAGCCCTTGGTAACTTGCTGCCAAACCTTGGAGGTCCATCCGCGTGCGTGCGGGACCTCTATGTTGGGGTGGTGCGGTCGATGGCTCTGTACGGCGCGCCTGTGTGGGTCGATTCTCTGACAGCTACGAATAGGGCCCTTTTGCGGAAACCACAACGGGTCATAGCGGTCAGAGCAGTTCGAGCATACCGCACAGTGTCTTACGAGGCGGCATGCGTGCTGGCAGGCACCCCACCCTGGGATCTGGACGCAGAGGTCCTGGCGGAGATGTACGAGCGATCGGCACATGCCCGAAGGCAAGGTGGCCGGGCGATACCGGAGGAACTTCGCCGGTGGCGCGAGCGTGCACAGAGGGTGACGCTTCGCAAGTGGCATGACAGGCTAGAGCAGCCTACAGCCGGTGTTTTGACCATCGGCGCGGTGCGGCCCGTTCTCAATGAGTGGGTCGGCCGCAAGTTTGGGTCACTCTCTTTCCGGTTGGTGCAGATTCTCTCAGGGCATGGCTGCTTTGGGAGATATCTGTGCCGCATAGCTGGGAGAGAAGAGACGACGGCGTGTCACCAATGTGGCGCACCTAACGACACTGCGATGCACTCGCTGTCGGAGTGCCCCGCATGGGTGCTCGAGCGCGCAGAACTGTGTGCTGTCGTGGGCCACGACCTCTCTTTGCCAGCACTAGTCGAGGCTATGCTGGCCGCTAAAAGGTCGTGGGAGGCCGTTCTCGCATTCTGCGAGACGGTCATGTCTCACAAGGAGGCGGCGGAGCGCGAACGGGAGGAAGATCCTCTCTCGGGAGCAATCCGCCGAAGGAGGACGGGGAGACGGCGACGTGGGTTCGCCCAACTCCTTCCCCCCTAAGCGAGCCTGCGATGTGGCTGGACAGGGAAAGTCCTCCACTCGCATATAGGCACGCAAGCCTGGCTCTGGGGTCGGCTCCGTTGTTCCGGGCCTTCCCCAGCTCGATAATCGAGCAGAAGTCGTCCTAGGACGCCCGTCGGAGGGGGTCGCTGCGGTAGAATCGCTAGTACGATTGCCCGGGGCTCCCCCTTCCTTATCGACGGATGGAGGAGCAACCCAGGGGTTTTAGTGGGTCGGCCGCGTTAAGGTCAACCCCACATATCCCGTAGGTCATCCCAGCCTACGGGAACTTGGTCGCAAGTTTCCCCTGGGAGAAAAAAAAAAAAAAAAAAAAAAAAAAAAAAAAAAAAAAAAAAAAAAAAAAAAAAAAGGTTAGGTTAGGTTGGGGTGTGTGTTGGGTGACCTCCTCGTGGTACATCCTGGGCAACGGGCAGCTTCAACATCCTCCTCTTCAAGAGGAGGTTGCTTTGAGACTGGCCGGCTAACAACCCGACACTGGCGGGAGCCCCTTCTGGGTCCTGCACCTCCACGTGCGTGTCCACTCTGGGCCGCACACTCGCCGCTCCTTCTGAGCGGCTTTGAGAGGAGTTTTGACGGCGTCCCTTCTGGACGTCGTTACACGGGGGGGAAAAGGGTAGTTCGGCGCCCCTTCTGGGTGCCTTTCAAGCGTTTCATACGCACATGACGTTGAAACGAGGGCTTCATGCCAGCCTTCGTTGTTTTCGCAGTGCCGCGGGTTCTGTCCCGGCTGCTACAACGACCCCAGCCCTGGCATAGCTGGGTACGTGGCGGTCTGGGCTCAGTCCTGCAGCCCGTTTGGGCGCCGACAAGGAAAAGTCGTTAAAACCCCGCGGATACCTCCCGACCTCCGTGGGTATATAGGGCACCCTTGGCGAGTGGGCGTCGCATGGGTGATTGCCACTGCCTACCAGGGAACGGCAGCCCTTAAATTGCCAGGGGATGACAACCCTTAAATTGTCTGGGTGACACCCCATTTGATGTCAAACATGGATGCGCACTTAGAAAACCAACTACCCCAGGAGGGTACCCGCCGGGAGGCGGGAGAATCCCTCCCTGGGACCAGTTCACTGGTTCCAGGCTGCCCCTTCGTTTCTGGGGGGGGCACAAAGGCGCTCGATGTTGAGGAGAGGAGGAGGGAAGTAGGAGATGTTGTGATGGAGGAGGGAGAGGAATCGGAGACTGGCTCTGTAAGTAGTTCGGAGAAGTCGGAGCGATCGGAATGGGAGGAAGATGTTCCTCAACCTGACCCTGACGAGTGGATGACCTGGGAGCCGGTCACGGTGAGGTCGTTGAAGGAAGCAAAGGGGGCAAGGTTCAGGTCCGACAGAGAGTTTGACGTGCGGCTCCACTATATGAGCAGAACTCTTGGTATATCTTACCGGAGGGCCTGCAGGATGTTCTTTGACCACGAGGGGAGGGACCCGGAGACCCAGCGTGTCCTGAAGGTGACGGAGGAGCAGATGCGTGGCCTCTTTGACCCGAAGGCGGAGTGCGAGAAGCGGGACGAAGTTATTGGGATTGCGCGGAAGCTGATCCATTCGGTGCGGCATCAAGTCTCCAGACTGCCGGACGAGCATGCGGTTGTCAGAGAGGCGTCGTCTGCCTCAATGGAATACCTGGACGAAATGCTGAGTTGCCTTAGCTTCGGGGGCACAACTGCGTGGCAGGCCATGCTCTCGAGGTACGAGGCCTCGAGGAAGGAAGTGGGGATCCTCAACGAGGCTAACGAGGTCCTCAATAATAGGGTGCTCGAGTTGAAGGGCCGACTGAGGCTCCAAAAGCGGGAAGCCAAAGAGGCCGAAGAGGCCGTTGTGAGGGAGAAGCGCCTGGCTGAGGCAGGCGATGCTTCTCTTCCCCCGGTCAATGATGTGAATGATGGCGTCAAGCAAGCGCTGGCGGCCATGCAGCGGGCCTTGGTTGCCTCCATTGAAGGCGTTAACGCTCGGCTGGACGGGCTGGAGGCCAAGCTCTTGGTGCCGGAACGCCCGAAGTACAGCGCGGTGGCTGCGCCCAGGAGTGCGGAGGAATTTCCGGCCCTCCCTGGAAACGCTGGGCCCCGAGGAAGGCAGAAACAGCCGAGGGTCGCTCCTGCTTTGGCCCCATCGGTGCCTACTGATGAGCGGACTACCGGCGCTCGCAAGCGGGGACGGAGGAAGGCACCAACAGTGCCCAATACTGGGCCAACGCCAGCAAAAAGGGTTACCCTGAGGCAGCCCAATTCGACGGCCATAGTCGTCACCCTTAGGCCGGAGGCGGCTGCCCGGGGGGTGACGTACATGGAGACCATGGCCAGAGCCAGGGAGGCCATTTCCCTGGGCGACTTTGGAATCCCCAACGTGAGGACGAAGACGGCCCAAGCGGGAGGCAAATTAATAGAGGTGCCAGGTGCCGACAGCGGAGAGGCCGCTGACAAGTTGGCACAAAAAATAGAGGAGATTGTGTCAGACGTGGCGATGGTCGTTCGCCCGGAGAAGCGGGCGGCAATCCGCCTCTCCGACTTCGACGACTACGTCACGTCGGAGAATGTGGCCGCCGCAGTGTCGGCGCATGGAGATTGCCCGCTGGGAAAGATAAGGGTAGGCACCATCCGCTCGGCCCCCAGTGGCTTCTCTACGGTGCTGGTACAGTGCCCTCTGAGGACGGCGAATAAGCTCGCCAAGCTGGAAAGGCTGCAGGTTCTATGGAACCTCGCCAAGGTGGAGGCTGTCGGACCCAGACCCATGCGCTGTTTCAGGTGCATGGGGATGGGACACACGCGGCCGATGTGCCCCTCTGCTGTGGACAGAACCGGGTGTTGTTTCCGCTGTGGCATGCTGGGCCACAGGATGGAAACGTGCACTAGGCCGCCGCACTGCCTGGTGTGTGCAGAGGCAGCATTGCCCCACGGGCACATCATGGGCGGCGGGGGGTGTCGCCCCCCTGTCGTTGAAATGAAGGTTCTGGAAGAGAGGGAGGTGAGGTCTGCCGTTGTGGTGCTGGAGCGGATGTCGACTGAGGTGTCGCCATCCGGGGTTGAGGCCCCTGCGGCCTCGTCTCCAAAGTCTCCCTCCTTGTCCCCCCCTAGCCCTGCCGCCCCCCCAGGCGCCATTTCCCTCGGAAAGGGTGCTGGGAGGCTCCCGGGCGTGGGGGTAGTAGAGGAGGTGGTGAGGGAACGGGAGAGCTTGAGAAGGGGCGAGGAGGAGTCAGAGAGTGACTCTGCGCACTCTCCTACGCTGAGGCCCAAGAGAATTAGGCGATCTGCCAGGTTGGCTGAGCAGCCGCCTAAAAATGTAAAGTAAAGGGAGTGCCGCTAGTGCCGGGCTCTTCCCCGGTGCACGTCGCAGCTCCCTCATCGCCGTCAGAGTGCCCTGTCCACCGCACACCGACCCCGGCAGTGGCGGATGGGGCATCTTAGTTTTGGGTGGCACACTCTGTGCCACCTCGTGTCGTAGTTTCTGAACTTTAATGCTGTGTGTCATCAGTACGTGCCCGTTTACTGGCGCGCGGCCGTCAAAGCACATGTTTCCCTTTCGAGGGAAGAAGTGTGCGGAGATGGCCGTAGGTTGGTACACGGGCGCAGGGCGACTCTCGCGGCTTTAATCCCTCACAGGACGTATACCGTGATTGTCGCCTTATTTAGTGCTCGGATTGTGGTCCCCCAGGGGTTTAGTGGGTATCCCCCTCCGTCTCGCCCTCCCAGCCGGGACTTCCTGGCAACTGACTTGACGCTTCTCGTCTTGTCAGTGGGTGCGGAAAGGCGGACGGGTGAGTCCCACATAACCGGGTGCCTCTTAAAGGCTCCGGTAGTCGTAATGACTTCCCCTGGGACAAAAAAAAAAAAAAAAAAAAAAAAAAAAAAAAAAGGTTAGGTTAGGTTAGGTTAGGTTAGGTTAGGTTGGGGTGTGTATCGGGTGACCTCCACGTGGTGCACCCTGGGCAACGGGCAGCCTCAACATCCTCCTCTTCATGAGGAGCTTGCTCTGAGACTGGCCGGCTAACAACCCGGCACAGGCAGGAGCCCCCTCTGGGCCCTGCACCTCCAGTGCGTGCCCACTTTGGCCACGCACACTCGCCGCTCCTTCTGAGCGGCTTTGAGGGGAGTTTAGACGGCGCCCCTTCTGGGCGTCGTTACACGGGGGGAAACGGGTAGTACGGCGCCCCTTCTGGGCGCCTGTCAAGCGTGTCACACGCAAATGTCGTAAAACGAGGGCTTCATGCCAGTCCTTGTTGCTGTCTTTGCAGTGCCGCGGGTTCTGTCCCGACTGCTACAACGACCCCAGCCCTGGCATAAGCTGGGTACGTGGTGGTCTGGGTTCAGTCCCGCAGCCCATCTGGGCGCCGACAAGGAAAAGTCGTTAAAACCCCACGGATACCTCCCGACCTCCGCGTGTATATAGGGTTCCCTTGGCGTGTGGGCGACGCATGGGTGACCGCTACAGCCCCAATAGGGACCGGCAGCCCTTAAAGTGCCAGGGGGATGACAACCCCAAAATTGTCTGGGTGACATCCCAACAATGTCGTATAATGGAAGCGTCATCTACAAGAGAACTACCCCAGGAGGGTACCCGCCGGGAGGCGGGAGAATCCCTCCCTGAGGCCAGGTCGACGGCTAACGCTGAAGATCAGGTCTCAGGCTGCCCCACCGTTTCTGGGGGGGGCAAGATCACGCCTTCGTTATCGAAGAGGAGGAAAGTGGATGGAGAGATGTTGAGTGGTGAGGTGCGGCTAGAGTCGGATGATGCCTCCGAACATGCCCCGAAAGACTTCATGTCCTGGGAGCCGGTTACGGCCGGGTCCATGAGGGCTGCTAAATATCGTTTGGGGGAGTGGGAGAAAGAGGAGGAGATGTGTTTCTCTTACATGAGCTCGACCCTGGGTATTTCACTCAAGGAGGTGATCAAGCGATTCCGCAAAAGAGAGAAGAGGGTCTCGGATGATGATAACATCCAAAAGTTGGTGGATAACCAGATGACGAAGCAGCTGAGGAAGTCGTTGCCCACGAAGGCGGAGGATGTGGAGGATCCGGCTGTAGACATCGCGGGAAGGCTGATTGAGTCGGTGGCGTATCTCATCTCTGACATGCCTGCGGAGCATGCGACCACCAGAACGGCGGTGTTGGCTGCATTGACCTACCTCGCGGATCTGGTCAAGTGTGTTGATCGCAGGAGCGTCAAAGCGTACCAGTCACTCGGAGCGGCGTACAGTGCTGTGGGGAACGAGAATAAGCTTCTCGTTGAGGCTAACGGAATCCTCAACAAGAGGGTCTCGGAGCTGAAGGGCAGGCTGAGGCTCCTTGAAGAGGAAGCCTCAGAAGCAAAAGAGGCTGCGTCAGAAGTGAAGCGACTGGCAGAGGCAAAGGTCGCTCCTCCTGCCGCTGAGGTAAATGAGGGGGTCTTGCATGCACTGGCGGCCATGCAATGTAATCTGGATGCCTCCATTAGAGGCATTGACGAGCGGTTGGGTGGGCTGGAGGCCAAGCTTTCGATGCCCGAACAAAGAGGATACAGCTTGGTGGCTGCATCCAGAGGTGCGGAGGAGTTTCCCGCCCTCTCCGCAAACACTGGGCCCCTAAGAAGGACGACGCGGCCGAGAGCCCAGCCTGCCCCAGCCTTATCGGCCCCTGCTGAGGAGCATATAGCCGGTGTCCGCAGCCGTGGGGGGAGGAGGAGGAGGGCAAAGGGCCCTGCCCAGAAGGATGTCGGGGCGCCGATGGCGCCTAATTCAAGGCCGACGCCAAGGGAAAAAGTTACCCTAAGGCAGCCCCAATCGGCGGCCATAATCCTCCAGCTCAGGCCGGAGGCGGTTGCCCGAGGGGTGACATACGCGGGAATCATCACCAGAGCCAGGGAGGCCATTTGCTTGGGGGAGCTCGGCATCCCTGGCGTCCGGATAAAGACGGCCCAATCCGGGGCCAAGTTAATCGAGGTGCCGGGTGCCGACAGCGGGGAGGCCGCCGACAGGCTGGCACAAAAGATCGAGGGCGTCGTGTCGGACGTGGCATTGGTTGTCCGTCCAGAGAAGCTGGCGGATATCCGCCTCTTCGACTTCGACAAGTATGTCACGTCGGAGATGGTGGTCGCCGCTGTATCGGCACAGGGAGGGTGCCTTGAGGGCAAGATCAGGGTTGCAAGCTTCCGGCCGGGTCCAGGTGGTTCTGCGTCGGTGCTGGTCCGGTGTCCTGTGGGGGCGGCGGGAAAGCTCGCCAAGATGGATAGGCTGCAACTTGGTTGGAGCCTGGCAAAGATCGAGGCCATTAAACCCAGACCCATGCGCTGTTTTAGGTGCATGGGACTGGGTCATACGCGGCCAATGTGCCTTTCGTCTGCGGACAGGACGGATTGCTGCTTCCGCTGTGGCATGCTTGGCCACCAGGTGGGAGCATGCACCGCCCCGCCACACTGCCTTGTGTGTGCCGAAGCGGCACTGCCCCATGAACATATCATGGGCAGCAGGGAGTGCCGTCCTCCTGTCATAAGGATGAGGGACCCGGAAGAGCAGGGGAGGAGGCCTGCTACTGCGGCACCGGCACCAGAGAGGATGGAGACAACCGAGGGGTCACCTTCGATAGTTGCCTCCCAGCTGTTGTCCCCTCTCTCTTCCCCCATTGGTCTTAGGGCTAATGTCGACGCCTCTCCTCCTGGAAAGTGCGCTGAGGAGGCCCGGGGCTTGGTGGAGGAGGTAGTGAGGGAGAGAGAGAAGCTGAGAGAGGATGGGGAGTGTGAGCGCGACGAGGACCTCGGGCGCGGTGTCTCCCCTGCTCTGCCAAGAGAGAACAGGCGGTCTGCCAGGTTGGCCAGGAAGACGCCTGGAAAAGAATAGGAGCGCCGCTAGTGCCGGGTTCTGTCCCGGTACGCTGCGGTCTCCTCACGGAGTTGTCCGGAGTGCCTTGTCCGCCGCACGCCGACCCCGGCAGTGGCGAATTGGGCGTTCTGGGTTCTGGCAGTGGTGCACTTTGTGCCATTGTTTGTCGTAATTTCACTAATTCCTATGCTGTGTTATCAGTACGTGCCCGTATACTGGCGCGCGGCCGTCAAAGCACATGTTTCCCCTTTCGAGGGAAGAAGTGTGCGGAGATGGCCGTAGGTTGGTACACGGGCGCAGGGTGGCAGCCGCGGTTTTAATCCCTTCGGGACGTATAACGTGGTTGTCGCCTTATCTAGTACTCGGATTGCCGTCCTCCAGGGGTTTAGTGGGTATCCCCCTCCGTCTCGCCCTCCCAGCCGGGACTTCTTCCTGGCAGCTGACTTGAGGCTTCTCGCCTCGTCAGTGGGTGCGGAAAGGCGGACGGGTGAGTCCCACATAACCGGGTGCCTTTCAAGGCTCCGGTAGTCGTAATGACTTCCCCTGGGTCAAAAAAAAAAAAAAAAAAAAAAAAAAAAAAAAAAAAAAAAAAAAAAAAAAAAAAAAAAAAGGTTAGGTTAGGTTAGGTTGGGGTTTGTGTTGGGTGACCTCCTCGTGGTAAACCCTGGGCAACGGGCAGCCTCAACATCCTCCTCCAATGAGGAGGCTGCTGTGAGACTGGCCGGCTAACAACCCGACACAGGCGGGAGCCCCTTCTGGGCCCTGCACCTCCATGTGCGTGTCTACTCTGGACCGTACGACTCGCTGCTCCTTCTGAGCAGCTTTGAGTGGAGTTATGACGGCGTCCCTTCTGGGCGTCGTCACACAGGGGGGAATTGGGTAAGTCGGCGCCCCTTCCGGGTGCCCTTCAAGCGCCTCTGTGCGCACGGCGCTTCATGCGCGTAGGGGTAGGAAGTTTTCGCCGGCTTTCTGCAGCCGTAAGTCTCTTCGTCGCTTGCAACGACCTCGTCCTTGGCGATTACGAGTACGCGGCGTCGGGGAGACCCGGGGTGGTCTGGGACCGCGAGAAGGAAAACTCTTTAAAACCCCAGAGTAAACTGGTCCAATCCTGCGGATACCTCCCGCCCTCTGCAGTATATAGGGTTCCTCGGTCGTGGGGACTTCGTCTCGGGGCGACCGTTCTTCCGCACAGTCCTGGCGGATGACAACGCCTAAATTATCAAGGGAATTGCAACCCTTTAAGTGTTGCTAAATATCATGAAAGCGGCTCTACAAAAAGGAATACCCCAGGAGGGTACCCGCCTAACGGTGGGAGAACCCCTCCCCGAGGCCGACAAGCCGGACGTGCCGTCCGACTCGCCGTCCTCGGGCATGTCTCCAGTATCTGGGGGAGACATAGCTCCGCTAGTAATGATGCACGGGCGAATGCCTGTGGTCGAGTTGTCCAGTGGGGACAAGGAGATATGTGCAGGGCACGCGGTAGCTCCTAGCGCTGCGAAGGCTGCCTTGCTTAGCAAGGAAGTAGAAAAGAGGGAAGACAACCTCGGAACTGTCACAAACATGAAGGCAAGTCTCAAAAAAGTATTACCCCAGGAGGGTACCCGCAAGGCGGGAGAATCCCTCTCCGGGGCTGGTAAGCCAGGCGTTTCATCCGGCGCATCGGTCTCGGGCTGCCCCACCGTTTCTGGGGGGGGCAAAGAACTGCTGGATGTTGCTGCGAGCAGGCCCGTAAGGGTCCTGAGAGCAGCGAGGAAGGTGGCGGCTGCGGTAGCGGATGCACCCAAAAAGGCTGCTTCACGGACCCGTAGCGGCGCTAGTGTCATCAGCGCCAAGACAAAGGTTCCCATTAAGGGAAAAGGAAAGGAGAAGGAAAAGGAGCCTGAGGTGCTTAGCGACACCTCTACGGCATCGCGCAAGAGCGGGAAGAGGTGCCGCAAAACCCCGACCCCAGTACCATCCGAGGGAAGTTCCGGCTCCGAACCCGACTCCGACCACTTCTCGGATGCCGCCGAGTCCCCAAGGACGCCGGTGCCAGGCCGCAAAGGCAGAGGTCAGAGCCTCGATGTCTGCCTCGATGATGACGAGTCAGGCCTGGCAAGGGCGATGGAGCAGTTGAAGCAGCTCGAGGAGGTAGACCGCCTGAAGGAGGAGGCGGCAAATGCTGCTAAGGCTGCCAAGTCAAAGGAGCGAATACTTCAAAAGAAGCAGACGGAGGACGCGGAGATGCATGCCTCCGCAGATGATTTTGAGGGGCGGAATATTCGTCCTCCCCCCCTTACTGAAGAAGAGAAGCGCCGGCGTCTCGCTGCTCATATTGACATGGCGCTTCACACGAAACTTCCGTACGAAGCCACGCCGGACTGCCCTTCAATCGGTCGAGCTACAGAGTTGGGCAACCTCTGTATTGACGCGATTCGGCACGTCAGCGCAAAATCCGGCAACCTGAGTGGAGTTTTTCAAAAGAGGCTTAACCTCGCTTCCGACTCCCTTCAGAGGCTTCTTCACAACGTGGCGTCTCGGACGACCACGGATGAGATTAAGAGGCTCACGGAAGAAAACCGGTCCATGAGAGAGGAGATGGACAAGATGAGAGTGGAGATGGAGGCTCTTCGCAAATCAATCGAGGAGTCGTCCGTCAGGGAGAGTGCCCCTCCCTCATCGATGAGACCACAAGAGCCCGACACCATTCGAGCTGTGACGGAAGAGATCACACGATCGGTGATGGTCTCCCTAGGCGCGATGATAAATACCCGCTTGGAGTCGCTGGAGAATCGCCTACCATCGCTTCCAAGGGTCCATCCGTCGCTTGCGGCTGACAGGGTAGAAGAGGCCTTGCCTGCCCTTCCTTCGTCTGGAACAAGGCCAAGAAGAACACAGGCGGAGCCCCCGCAGCCTTCCACGGCTCGAGAACGGAAACCGATTGCTCCGCAAAAAGAAGGCCCAGGTCGCGCCAAGGCTAGAGCGGGACCCTCGGAGATCCCTAAGAAGAGGGACAAGGCACCCCCCAAGACAGCCAGGAGAGGGAATAAGGCAGCGGGTGTACAATCCGATCCAGTGCCAGGCCCGGTCAAAGCTTCGAAAGCATCCGGTCAAAAGCCGACAGTCGCGTTGAGTGCCCACGCGGAGGCGACAGCGCAGGCGCAACCCCAGCCCGATGAGGAGGGTTGGACCAAGGTGCCCAAGCGCAAGAAGAAGAAAAGGAGGGCAGCGCTTATGGCGCCCCCTCCTGCGAAGAAGGGAGCAGCCGCACGATCATCTGCGGCCCCCCCTACAAAGGCGCAATCCAAAGAGCGTAGGATCAAAAATCAGCTCCGCGCACCAACATCTGCGGCGGTAGTCCTGACTCTTCGGCCAGAGGCAGTGAGTCAGGGAATGACCTACGCTCAGGCTATCCTGCAGGCCAGGGAGACGGTCAAGCTGGCTGAGCTAAAGATCCCAGCTCCCAGGTTCCGGCTTTCGGCGACCGGCTCGCGCATACTCGAGTTATCGGGGGCGGCCGGAGCCCAGAATGCCGACAAACTGGCGGAAAGTCTCCGAGCCAACATGGCGGAGGTCTTTATAGTGGCTAGGCCCACGAAGACCGCCGACCTCAGGGTATACGGGCTGGACGACTCGGTCAAGGAGGCCGATGTCGTCTCCGCCATAGTAGAGAGGACCGGTTGCCCCCCGGAGTCAATCAAGACCGGGCAAATCAGGGAGGGAGCTGGCGGTATGGGCACCATCTGGGTGCGGTGCCCGGTCGCATCAGCCAAGATCGTCCTTGAAACCGGCAGGCTGGAGATCGGGTATGGTACGGCGCTGGCACGCGCGATAGATACCAAGCCCAAGCGCTGCTTCCGTTGCATGGAGGATGGCCATGTGCGCGTAAACTGCACGGCTGAGATTGACCGCAGCGAGCTCTGCTATCGCTGCGGTAACGCTGGCCACATTGCGGCGTTTTGTACAGACAGGGCCAGATGCCCCATCTGTGCGGAGGCAGGTCGGCCCTCGGGCCACAGTATGGGAAGCCGGTCATGCGTCCCTCCGAAGAATCGGAAGAAAAGAGTCAGGAAGGGCAGGTCAACAAAGCCCGACCAGGCAAGCGCTCAGCAGGCGCCGGAGGAAGCTATCGTGGGTCCAATTAATGGATAGCACGCCTTCCACATGCTTTCTCCTGGCGAACTTGAACCACGCCGCCGGGGCGCAGGACCTTTTCTTGCAGTCCATGGCGGAGTGGTCAGTCGACATAGGAGTGGCTTCCGAGCCATATAGTGTCCCACCCAGACCTAACTGGGCGGTTGACACAAGGAAGTCGGTGGCGATCTTTTCGGCACAAAAGCCGACGTCGCCATCATTCGTGGTGAAGGAGTCAGGTCCGGGCTATATCTCAATAAAATGGGGAGACGTCGTTATAATCGGCGTCTATTTCTCGCCCAACAAGCCGCTGTCCGACTTCGAGACCTACATGGCCACACTCGGGGCTGTAGTCAGGCGCTCTGCGCCGCTACCAGTGGTGCTGATGGGAGACCTTAATGCAAAGGCTGCTGCATGGGGTTCTCCCAGAACCGACCCACGGGGAGACCTAGTCGTGGACTGGGCTGTGGAGGTTGGGCTGTCGATCCTCAACCGGGGGTCCATAAACACCTGCGTGCGAGAACAAGGCGGCTCCATTGTGGATGTTTCTTTCGCCACGCCCTCTGTCGCCGCACGAGTCTCCGGTTGGAAGGTACTGGTGGACGTGGAAACTCTCTCCGACCACCGGTACGTGAAGTTCGAGGTCAGAGCCTCAAGGAGTGCCAGTCGCCCCCTCAGCAGTACAACATCCTCCTTTCCGCGCTGGTCGCTTAAAAAACTTGACAGGGAACTGCTGATGGAGGCGGCGTCCGTGCAGGACTGGTTTTCCCAACCTGTGACGGACGACCCAGAAGTTGAAGCCGAGTGGCTTAAAGGGGCTCTCTCAAGAGCATGCGACGCAGCAATGCCGCGCGTGAGGCGTCCTCCGCACAGAAAGGCAGTTTACTGGTGGAGCGAGGAACTGACGGACCTCCGCGTGGCTAGTATTGCGGCGCAGCGAGCCTATACGCGGCAGCGCAGAAAACGTAGGCGGGACCGCGAACTGGAAGGCGTGCTCAAGGTAGCCTATAAGGCCGCCAAGAAAGAACTGCAGCTCGCAATCTGCAACGCTAAGATCGCTGCTAGGCAGGAGATGCTTAACGGGCTAAATGCCGATCCTTGGGGGCGCCCGTATCGTACGGCTCGGGGGAAACTCCGCAGTCTAGGCCCCCCAGTCACGGAGTCCCTAGAGCCTCCTGTGTTGCGGAGCGTGATCGCCAGTCTTTTCCCAGACCGGCCTGAACACGTCCCACCTCCCATGGCCCCGCCCAGGCTATTCAGCAAGACGGCTGACGATGCCCCGATCCCGGCCATTGCCACAAGCGAGCTAGGCGCGGCGTACCTCCGGCTACGCCGTAAGAACACTGCCCCCGGCCCTGACGGCATTCCGGGCAAAGTATGGGTCCTGACAGAGGAGCTTTTCGAGGACCGCTTCAGACAGGTACTTGATCTGTGCCTACAAACTGGGCGGTTTCCCTCCCTCTGGAAGGACGGGCGATTGGTGTTGCTCAGGAAGGAAGGTCGGCCGGCGGACGACCCATCGGCATACCGGCCGATCGTACTGCTGGACGAGGCGGGGAAGCTCTTCGAGCGTGTCCTCGCCTCACGCATCTCGCGCTATCTGTCCGACGTGGGTCCGGACCTTTCCGACTGCCAATACGGCTTTAGGGAGGCTCGGTCCACCATAGACGCTATAAGGCACGTGAAGGTGCAATCTGAGGAGGCGATCGAAAGGGGAGAGGTGGTGCTAGCAGTGTCCTTGGACATTGCAAATGCATTCAACTCTCTCCCCTTCGCATGCATCGAGGAGGCTCTTCGCCACCACTGCGTGCCGCTCTACCTTCAACGTATTATTCGTAGCTACTTACGTGGCAGAAAAGTTACGTTTCAAGTGAGGGGTGGAGCCGTTGAGAGTAGAGCGGTGACGTGCGGTGTTCCACAGGGGTCGGTCCTAGGGCCGCTCCTGTGGAACATAGGATACGACTGGGTGCTGCGGGGTGCGCTGTTGAGGGGGCTTAATGTCGTCTGCTATGCGGACGACACACTGGTCACTGCCCGCGCCAACTCATTCCAGTCGGCAGCCCGTTTGGGCACGGTCGGCGTGACACATGTGGTTAGACGAATTGAGAGCCTCGGCTTAAAAGTGGCACTACATAAAACCGAGGCCCTGTACTTCCACGGGGCCCGGAAGAAGCCGCCCGATGACGCTCACATCACCATCTCGGGCGTTCGCGTTGAAGTAGGAACGGCGATGAAGTACCTTGGGCTGGTGCTCGACGGAAGGTGGCGCTTTGATGAACACTTTAAGCGCCAAGCTCCAAAGCTAGTGAGGGCGGCGGCAGCCCTCGGTAATTTGTTGCCGAACCTTGGAGGTCCGTCCGCTAGCGTACGGAACCTCTACGTCGGGGTGGTGCGGTCGATGGCCCTGTACGGCGCGCCTGTGTGGGTCGACTCTCTGACTGCTACGAACAGGGCCCTATTGCGGAAACCGCAACGGGCCATAGCGGTCAGAGCTGTTCGAGCATACCGCACAGTGTCCTATGAGGCGGCATGCGTGTTGGCAGGTACCCCACCCTGGGATTTGGACGCGTGCGTCCTGGCCGAAGTATATGATCGGTCTTCATATGCTCGAAGGCAAGGCGGCCGGGCGATGCCGGAGGAACTTCGCCGGTGGCGCGAGCGTGCACAGAGGGTGACGCTTCGCAAGTGGAGAGAAAGGCTGGAGCAGCCAACAGCCGGTGTTCTGACCATCGGCGCGGTGCGGCCCGTTCTCAAAGAATGGGTCGGCCGCAAGTTCGGGTCGCTCTCCTTCCGGCTGGTGCAGGTTCTCTCGGGGCATGGCTGCTTTGGGAGATATCTGTGCCGCGTAGCCGGGAGAGAGGAGACGACAGTGTGTCATCAATGTGGCGCGGCAAACGACACAGCGATGCACACACTGTCGGAGTGCCCTGCGTGGGCTCTAGAGCGCGCTGAGTTGTGCGCTGTTGTGGGTCACGACCTTTCTTTGCCAGCATTAGTCAAGGCTATGCTGGCCGCTAAAAGGTCGTGGGAAGCCGCTCTTGCATTCTGCGAGACGGTCATGTCCCACAAGGAGGCGGCGGAGCGCGAACGGGAGGAAGATCCTCTCTCGGGAGCAATCCGCCGAAGGAGAACGGGAAGACGGCGACGTGGGTTCGCCCAACTCCTTCCCCCCTAAGCGAGCCTGCGGCGTGGCTGGACACCACCCGCACATAGGCACGCACGCCTGGCTCTGGGGTCGGCTCCATTGTTCCGGGCCTTCCCCAGCTCGATGATCGAGAAGAAGTCGTCCTAGGACGCCCGTCGGAGGGGGTCGCTGCGGTAGAATCGCCAGCTCGATTGCCCGGGGCTCCCCCCCTCAATATCGACGGATGGAGGAACAACCCAGGGGTTTTAGTGGGTCGGCCTCGAATAAGGCCAACCCCACATATCCCGTAGGTCGTCCCAGCCTACGGGAACTTGGTCGCAAGTTTCCCCTGGGGAAAAAAAAAAAAAAAAAAAAGGTTAGGTTAGGTTAGGTTAGGTTAGGTTGGGGTGGGGTGCGAGTCAGATGACCTCCACGTGGTGCATCCTGGGCAACGAGTGGCTCCAACATTCTCCGTTCGGAGAAGGTTGGGCCCAATCGGCTAACATCTGGCAAGGCGGGAGCCCCTTCTGGGCCCTGCACCTCCAACGTGCGTGCCCACTTTGGGTCGCACACTCGCTGCTCCTTCTGAGCAGCTTTGAGAGGAGTTTGGCGACGTCCCTTCTGGACGTCGCTTCAAAAGACGGCCGCCCCTTAAGGGTTCTTAGGTCGCACCGGGGGGGAAGAGGGACACTTGTGAGAGAGGTGTAACGGGGGCTAACGCCGGCTCCCAAGCCGTTATCCCCTTGGCTGCTGCAACGACCCCACTCTTGGCGTTGTGGGTACGCGGTGGTCCTGGGGACCGGGGAAGCCGATTCAGGCTGCGGGAAGGAAAACCTATCAAACCCTGGAGAGCACCAGTAAAAACCTGCCGGCACCGCCCGACCCCGGCAGTATGTAGGGTGCCCTTGGCGAGTAGGCGTCGCATGGGTAGTCACGTTGGCCTACTTAGGGAGCGGCAGCCCTTGAATTGCCAGGGAATGACAACCCTTAAATTGTCTGGGGACACTCCACTAGTTGTCACTTTATCATGAACGCGTCATCTAAATTTACACTACCCCAGGAGGGTACCCGTCGTGAGACGGGAGAATCCCTCCCTGGGACCAGTTCACCGGCCGACGCCGGGGATCTGGTTTCAGGCCGCCCCACCGTTTCTGGGGGGGGCAAGAATACGCTTGATGGTATGAGAAGGGGGAGGGGGAAGGAAAAGGAGCCGACTGTAGAGGAGCGGTCTGGTTCTGGTTCTGCAGCGGTGTCGGAACAGGAGTTCTTCTCCGACTCCGATTCTGAAGTTGATTTGGGGGAGGAAACCAATGGACCGACCCTTACTGAAATGGAGGCAGAGTTCGGCAGGGCTGATAGCCCAATTGATGTGGCGGCAATGAGCCGCAAACGGCCGTTAAGCAGCCTAGGATCTGATCCAGAAGATGAACAGCGGACTTCTTCTAAGGTTCCTTCAAAGGTCAATACGGCTCGCAGAGGTCGCGGAAGACCTGCGGCCGCAGCGACTGCTACAGGGCAAGAAAAGTCTGACGTGAGGTATAATGCCTTTATGTCAGAGGCAGACTTGGTACGTCCGTTGGCGGGCAGCAGAGAGGATTCAGTGACCTCGTTGGATAGGGATGATGGGGGTCCGGATCCATCTATTTGGAAAAAGGGGGCATCTTCCACTGCTGACATCTGTGGAACAGGGAGAAAATCTCCCAAGAAACGAAGCGGGAAAGAGTCTCGTGAGCTCGTGTGCAAAAACCTCGAAGAAATTCGGATGGTCGTCAAGAAGAGCAAAAACATGAACGGCAGATGCCAGAGAGATATCTATGACAACATCGATGCAGCCATAGAACAGGTCTCTGGCATGTCATCTCTGACGACCTCTGAGGAGGTTAAAAGGCTGAGCGCCGATAATGATCGGCTCAATAATGAGCTAAAGCTGCTTAGGGCAGAAATGAAGGCGTTTAAGGAGGGTTTCGAGAGGAGCGCAAAAAAGTCTGCTCCTCCCCAACTTCCCCTGCCTCCTCCGCGTCCCGCTTCGCACCAGGCGCCCCCTGGTGAAGACTCTGAGAACCTGGAGCAAAGGTTGCTTCGGTCCTTCGGGGCCATGCTTAATGCCCGTTTGGAGGGACTCGAGGATCGGTTGCTGCCGGCAAGGAGTTACCGCCCTCCCCTTGCGGCAGATAAAAGAAGAGAGGCGGCTTCCAGGCCGTCATTTGCAAGTGTTGCCGGCTCCTATGCTGAGGCGGCCCCTCGAGACTCTGCCACGGGAACCCCAACTCCTCGGCCCCGTGCATCTGTGGCTAAACCCAACAGGGCACCCTCGGCTCAGCCTAGCACTAGCAGGGCACCGATATCTACTTCTGTGGGGCCGGTTGAGGAAGGGATCCAAGAGGCCAATAGATGGACCACCGTAGGCCGTAATAGAAAGAGGAATAGGAAAAGGACGAGGCCGGGCATCGTGGTTCCCCCTGTGCCAGCTCCGCCGGTCCCAAAGCCTAGGAAGTTGCAGGCCCCCAAATCAGCGGCGGTGGTGATCACCTTGACCGCTGAGGCCATAGAGAACGGGATGACCTATGGGGAGGCCATCGCCAAAGCCAGAGCTGGAATAAATATTGCAGAGCTCGGTATTGAGGGGCTCCGCATAAGGCAAACGGCTACAGGTGCCCGGATCCTGGAGATTCCAGGTGCTTCCAGCGGCCCAATCGCAGACGTATTTGCAGTTAAGCTGCGGGAGGTCCTCTCTTCAGCAGTCAAGGTGGTGAGGCCTTCAAAGAGCGTAGACCTGAGGATCACAGGCCTTGATGAATCCGTCAAGGCTGAGGAACTCGCTGCAGCTGTGGCGAATAAGGGCAGGTGTGCCCTAGACGACATTAAGTCAGGGGCCATCAGTTTTGGACCAGGAGGATTTGGCTCTTGCCTGATCCGCTGCCCGATGGCTGCAGCTAAGTTGTTGGTGGAAGATGAGGGCAGGCTCTTCGTGGGTTGGAACATTCCCCGTATTGTGGCATTGAATCCGCTGCCGATGAGATGTTATAAATGTATGAACATCGGCCATACTCGGCAGCGATGCCCACTAGAGGTGGACCGGTCGGACACCTGCTATAAGTGTGGCCTAAACGGGCACAAAGTAGTGTCATGTACCGCAACAATTTTGAAATGCGCAGTTTGTGCGGAGGCTAATTTACCCTCTGGGCATCAGATGGGTGGTCGGAGCTGTTCCCCCCCCCAGGTAAAGGCAAAGGTGACCCCTTGGACAAGGGCCGCTATCCAGGTGCAGGGTCAAAAACCCCAGGCGGTTGAAATGGATCATCAATGATTAGTACGGCCCATCTCAACTTTCTTCAGACTAACCTCAACCACTCCGCAGCTGCACAGGATCTTCTTGTGCAGCACGTTGCGGAGTGGGGGTTGCATGTGGCCGTAGCGGCGGAACCCTATCTTATCCCCTCCGGATCCAATTGGGCTGGGGATACCAGGAAATCCGTTGCCATAGTGACCCCTGTTAGTGCTGTACATTCCCCTCCCCTCTCAATCAGGGAGAGAGGACCGGGATATGTGGCATGCACATGGGGGGACATAGGACTCTTAGGAGTCTATTTCTCCCCTAACAGGGGATTGTCAGAATTTGAAGGCTTCCTGCTGCAATTGTGCGCCGTTGTAAGGCGTTTGGCGCCAGTCCAGGTCCTCGTAATGGGGGACCTGAATGCAAAATCTGTGACGTGGGGATGCCCACGCACCGATCCCAGAGGAACGGCCGTTGAGAACTGGGCGGCCATATCAGGCCTGGTATTGATCAACCAGGGAACTGCCAACACCTGCGTGCGGCGGACGGGGGGGTCCATAGTGGATCTTACATTCGCTACCCCCGCCCTAGCTGCACGAATCAGGGACTGGCAGGTCCTGGAAGATGAAGAGACCTTGAGTGACCATCTCTATATAACACTCAGGGTCTCTCCCCTGCGAGGGACTGATGGATCGACTAGGAGTCAAGGCCGTGCATCATTCCCGCGTTGGGCCCTTACGCACATCAACGAAAGAATGGTAGAGGAGGCCGCTATGGTGCAAAACTGGTGTCCTGCTCCTGGCGACCCTCTAGATGTCAACACGCAGGCCGTCAACTTTAAAAAGTCTATGGCAGCTGTGTGTGATGCTGCAATGCCCCGGTTTCGCCTCCTTCCCAGGCGTAATCAGGTGTACTGGTGGTCGAGGGAAATTGGCGCTCTCCGTACCGTCTGTAACAGTGCCCGCCGCGCATACACGCGGTGCCGCCGCCGCCGGCATACAGCCGAGGAGGAGAGGGCCCTGTTCGCGGCCTTCAAAGAGGCGCGCAAGGCCTTTAGAAAGGCCATATATGTGGCTAAGGAGGACGCCCGCAACGAATTTCTGGCTGACCTTGACAGGGACCCCTGGGGAAGGCCATTCCGCATGGTTCGCAATAAAATGCGGTGCCAGGCCCCCCCCATGGACACGATGGCCCCAGAGCTACTGAACAGGGTGGTAGAGGGGCTGTTCCCAGAACAAGCGCCATTCACCCCTCCAGTCATGTGCCCGCCGTCGGTCGAGCCCATTATTACTCCTGATGCTGTTCCAGAAGTCTCCGAGGAGGAGATGGAGACTGCCCTGGACCGCCTTCGAGCTAAAAAGAAAGCGCCAGGTCCAGATGGCGTTCCAGGACGAGTCCTCGGGCTGGCGTGCAAGCAACTGGGAGAAAGGTTGCGGGGAATTTTCTCTGCATGCCTAAAGTCCGGGGAGTTCCCCAGGATTTGGAGGCAAGGGCGTTTATGCCTCCTTATAAAGGAAGGCCGCCCACTCAACACGTCGTCCGCCTATCGCCCAATCGTTTTGCTGGACGAGGCGGGCAAGCTACTCGAAAGAGTTATTGCCGCCCGCATCTTCCAGCATCTCGAAAATGACGGCCCGGACATCTCCCCCCGGCAGTACGGGTTCAGCAAGGGGAAGTCCACGATAGATGCGTTGACCGAACTGAAACGGCTCTCAGAGCAGGCGACGGGACAAGGAGAGGTGCTGCTAGCAGTCTCGCTAGACATAAAGAACGCGTTTGGCAGCCTCCCATACGCCACGATAGAAGAAGCGATGCGTTTCCACCGGGTTCCCCTGTACCTGCGCCGAATAATAGGCTCATACCTCAGGGATCGGAATGTGGTCTTCATAGGGCCCAATGGCGAAATGGCTTCACGCCGCATGAGTGCCGGGGTTCCACAGGGGTCGGTGCTTGGGCCCCTGTTGTGGAATCTCGGATTCAACTACGTCTTGCGGGGTATTCTGCTGCCCCGGACCGAGGTGTTGTGTTACGCAGACGACACCCTGGTTACAGCCCGGGGTAGTAATTATGAGGACGCGGCCAGACGAGCCACGGTCATGACGTCCCTGACGGTAAGCCGAATTCGGGAACTGGGTCTGGAGGTGGCCCTGGATAAAACAAAAGCTATCCTGTTTTATGGTCGCCGCGGCAGACCTCCGGCGGGTGCTCACATTTCTGTGGACGGGAAGAGGATCAAGGTGGAAGGTACCCTTAAGTACCTAGGCCTTACCCTTGACTCCAAGTGGTCCTTCACGGAGCACTTCCGCAGGCTCTCTCCGCGGCTGGTGGGAATGGCTGCTGGGCTGGCACGGCTCCTCCCAAATCTGGGGGGGCCGAGCGTCTCATGCCGCCGCCTGTATGCAAGGGTTATTGCCAGCATGGCACTCTACGGAGCGCCTATCTGGGCCGGGGCTCTTAATGCTGCCAACAAATCCCTGTTGCATCAAGCACAGCGGATAACAGCGGTTAGAGCCATAAGAGGTTATAAGACCGTCTCTTTTGCGGCAGCCTGTGCCCTTGGAGGAGCCCCCCCCTGGGAGTTAGAAGCCGGGGTCCTGGCAGCTACTTACCAATTCCGAGCAGAGGCCAGAAGTCGCCGGGAGCGACTGGCACCGGAAGAGATGGTAGAGGCACGGCGCGTGGCGCAAGAAACCCTCATGGTAAGGTGGACGGCGGATCTGGAGGCCCCAGTTTATGGAGCCAGAACGATAGACGCCCTCAGGCCAGTGCTCCAAAAATGGTGCTCGAGGAAGCATGGGGCGTTAACGTTCCGGCTCGTGCAGGTGTTGACTGGACACGGGTGTTTTGGTCGATACCTGCATCGGGTGGCCCGCAGGGAGCGGACAGCTTCCTGCCATGAATGTGGTGCGACCGAGGACACGGCGCAGCACACCTTGGAGGTGTGCGGCCTGTTCTCTCCTCAGCGACACATCTTGGAGGGAACGATTGGTGGGGACCTCTCGTTACCCTGCGTAGTAAAGTCTATGCTGGAGAACGAAAAGTCCTGGAAGGCCGTAGTCTCCTTTTGTGAGGAAGTGATGACTCACAAGGAGACCGCGGAGCGAGGTCGTGAAAACGACGCTGAGGCGGACCAGATCCGCAGAAGACGGACAGGTGTCAGGAGGCGCCGCTTTACGCGTCTTCTACCAAAGTAAAATTGGTATGTTAGGTTAGGTTAGGTTAGTGTAGGTCGGTATGGCCCCCGGGCCGTCTCAGCGAAAAACGCGCCGGGGGGCGCATAGTGACGTCATCATGTTCGAATTTGGGCGGGAAAAATGCGCGGCAACGGAATTGGGCATGTAGAACACGGGCTGAACAAAAATCCGAAAAAAAAAAAATTTTTTTTAATTTTGGTTAAATCCAACCTTAA